>KK115199.1:73510-93899 GCA_000611955.2 Stegodyphus mimosarum
CTAAAATGGACTTTTTTGTATTAGCTAAATGGAATATATTCTACAGAGTGCAAAACGAGCACACATTTTAAATAATTAGCCCTACTGTGTTTAAAAACATAGTTGCTACTGATTTAAATACATCATAAATTATTCTTATCATGATTTTTTGAAGATACGTATGTACCTATAGTGAAGAGGAAAAACCAATCCTCTGCATTGCATGTTATAATAAAACTGAAGATTCTATATTAATTTAAAAAATCATGTAAATTTATAATCATGGTAATTTTGAATAGAATGAAATTGATGAATGTGTTATATTTGCTACAGCACATTTAAAATCAGTCTTCTGATACTTTTGAAACTCAGATATGAAAACACGGAATATTATAGAATTCATCCTTGCTATTCCAAGTAAAAATATTTCATTTGTGTCAGATAATAAACAATGCCCTAAACAGTGTTAAGACCAAAATTTAATGTAATAAATGCTTCCATTCTATAAATTACAAACATAAATATACAAATTTATTCATAACATAGTATTTTCAAATTCTTTACAAAAGTGAAATTCAATTAATAATTTTGTCTTCCTCTTCTTGATGAAGTAGGCCCTCTAGATGATGGAGGTGTTATAGCTATGTCTAAATAATCACCAATTTTGAAACGGCAAGCTGCCAGAGTTTTATTATCATCCACCCCTTTTTCCCCAGAGCATGTTGTACCAATATCTCTCATTCTATAGCCAGGGCCTCTAACATCTGGGAATACTAGAGCAAAGTCAAAGTAAGTTCCTTTTCTCCTGGCATCAGGATTGACTTCTTTCACTAAACCAGTCAATTCCTTCAAAGTTGCATCCATCCTACAAGAAGAAGAAATTTAAGATTTTTATTCTCATCAAAACATATGAAATTAACCAAAGGTTAAATTATGGAATTTCTACATTTCTAATTTTTGTCAAATAAATTTATGAGACATATACAAACATTAAATATGCTTGTTAACATGATAACAGAAAATATATAAAGAATTTTCTCCTTTCTTATTGTATAGATTTCATAATGCTTTTGAAAAAACATCTGGGTAACAATTGGCCAGTTCGAAGTTCAAATCCTAGTGAAATCATTCCTTATTTTTCCTGTTTCTATAAATTACTTAATCCCCCACAGTCGAACCTGACTAAAATAAGGTGAATAATACTTCATCATCAACTAGACTTGGCAATTGGATATTCCCTCCCCATTTAAGTTGGAGAGTATTAAGAAATTTGGGCCAGTAATAAGTGAAATTGTGGGCTACCAACTAAACACATAGAGCACAAGCCACATACTGCACACATATTGATGTTCATAGTAATGAGACATTTCAATAGAATTTCAATGTGAGAGAATGTGGGTATTCCGGGAATTTATAATTTTTTCTTTGTATGTAAATAAAAAGGTTGTTATTCACAAGATGGCATAGTAACTTAAACCTCTCAGCATTATGGATGGAAAATTGTGTATAGAAGGGTGATTTCGTATTCATTTCTCATGAAAATTTCAGCAGCTTTTAATGAAACCGATTTTAAGTATGATGTACACTGAAGGAAAAGTAATCAAGGTTAAAAGTAAGAGAATTTTTAATTATAATCTAAAAAATACCATTTACTCATGATATTCTGAGGAAGTTTGAAATTTTAGGGCTACATTTGTAACACTCAGATGGTTAATAATTTAGTAAATTTGTCACAAATTGGCAAAGTAATTTAATTTTGTTTATTTAGAATAAAAATCATGTTATCGAAATATGTACATCCGTGCTATTAGAGAGTTTAAGCATATTCACTAGTGTGCTAGAATGAAACTGTGTTTCCGAGCTATACAGAGGTTTCTGCAACTTCCCTATTGTGTTAAAGCAAAACCGTGTTATAAGAGGGATACTTGTAATTCTTATCAAGAAAATAGGTTCAGTTTATGAATAGTCATAAGAACAAATAAATGTGAACCAACGTTTCACTGTAGATTAGCAATTCTAATTGTGAAATATATTCAGGACATACAAGCAATTCTTATATTGCAACTGATACATAAATCAGCCTATAAAACTTATCAGAATATTTCACTTAAAATGGTACATTACTATGAACATCAGTATACCCAACATTAGAAATATCAATAAGAATAACAGTTTTAATAATGTGCTGAAATGATAACAATAGAGGAGGGAAAAAAAACTTAAAGGGAAACATAAAAATTCTGGAAATGAAAGAAAATATTAACTCTCATTTCTACTCTTTAATTAATAATTACAGTATTAAACCACAACTCCCCTCCCAGTGTTGAACTTTAAAAGAAATGTTGGGCTGTGTTACTGAGTTAAGGCAAAGCATACAAAGAATTTCTATCAGAGGCAATCAAAAAATTTATAGAATGGAATATAATAAACAATGTTCAGTGAACAAAATATTAAGAAAAAAAAAGTGTCAACATAATGCATTTCAGCACCACATTAATGGGGAAAATCTTCCTCATGCTATAAAAACTAGTCATTGGCAGCACTGTAATATCAAATCCCATGAACAATGTACATTGCAAAGGTCTTTCTCTTCAGTTTATTAAACAAGAAAAAGACATTCGAAACTAAATATACAGGCAAAATACTTGAAATTCCTTTTGTTAATTTTTCTCTTAGTTTATTCTTAACTTCTCCAAACAGATTTGCTATTAATTGCACATAATACTTCCCTGTGATTATTTTTCCTTGCTGAAAGTAAAAAGCAATTAACATCTAAAAAATCATTGGCCATAAATTTGGCTACTTATACTAACATACAAGATTTTTTGTTCATATTTCTCGGTCATGCACAGTTGTTTATTCTCAGCATTAAAGCAATGTACTCATGTTTCATCCAAAGCCACACACCAATACAAAAATTCAACTGAAACATTATTCAGAAAGCGACTCTGAAGTCCTCAAACAGTCTACCTTTTGTGTCACCAATGGCTGAGACCATGAAATATTACCTTAAAATTGATTTTATACTACTACATGAAATACTCACAATCTTTGCAACATGATGAATACTCACTTATCTATCACACATCACAACTTCCTCCACTTTGTCATTCATTTTCTCTGCCTTGATGCAGATGACTGATCACTACATGAAATCTATCGCATATTTGGTGGCTACAAAATACGCTGCAGCACTATCACCTAATTTTTCATGCAAATGATTTCAAGTGCCTTTTGTCAACATATGCCCCTAACTTAAATATTTTGTCATAACTCAAATTTTACTTTCATCTAACTTTGAAATTTAGGTCGACACAATTCACATTTTGTCAAATACAATAATGTATAATAAGATAATGATAAACAAGATCATGATGTATTCCTAAACAGAATTAGAAATGTTTCATGATGTTCTTCTGCTCAGGAATTTAGCTAACATTACTTGGCATATAATTGGAAAATTAAATCTACAAAATAGCACCCTTTGAAGTCTTCTGAAAGTAATATTTTGTTCTAGACGAAATGGATAGCAATTTTGGCACAGAAATGTAAATATTATAATTTTCATATTTTGCACAACACGTAAAATTGCATTAATTATACTAAACAGAAACAGAAAATATTTGTCAAGAGATATCTAGAGTTATCAAAAGCAAACTCCTTATATATATTTAGTGACGAATTTCTTTATTATAATGATTAGTATGGTGTAGTTCCAGAGATGCAAAATCTTAAAACACATATTTAGATCCTAAATGGATATGTCTTATCTTACAAAATAGGAAAATAAATATCAAGATTAGAACTTTTATACTACTAAAATGAGCACTTATTTCCTTGTAAGAGAGATGCTGTTTTAGATGTCAAAAGTAGCTCAAGTGATATAAATAAAAAGGAATTTTTAAGCATGTTTACATTATGAATGAATTTTTAAGCTACATATTACATCTCAGTTGATTGGCAATTAAATTTTGGGGGTTACTATTAATATATGTAATTTTAATATATTATCATTATTTTATAATATTTACCTATTATGTTTGTAAAAAAGATCATCAAAATTTCACAAATCTCTACATAAAAAATTTTGTTTTTGATGCGATCTTTTCTGAACTCTTCATTCTGAAAAAAGAAGTTATTTCAAAATGTTTATGTTTCAATTGAGGCAGGGACTCGTGCCTTAAACTCTAGTATCAACCATTTATATTAAGAAGTAGGAAAGAATTCAAATGCTAGCCCATCAAATATATATTTGTCAATACACTGCCAAAGAATATTACTCCAAAATGTTAATTCACACTCAAAATAGCAGTCATCAAAAACAAACAGAAATGCCAGATGAGTAAAATGAACCCTTTGCTGCTTATGGTCAAAATTAAGGACGTTTAAGGACCAAAAATCATCTCCAAAAAACCTTTTAAGAACCTGAGGCCTTTTAAGGGCCATACAAATGTTTCATTCCTGTTAATGTTACATATGAACAACAATATATTTTTTCAGCATTGTATATTTTTATATATTACACTACTCATTATAATGAAACTCTATTTTTCAAAGAAAAAAATTATATTTTAACAGGCATGAAAGGATGTATGGTTGTTCCTTTAGTATGTTATCAGTCACTGCCAAGCTTAAATGTCAGAGTTATTTTGTTAGTGCAGCAGTGCTCTACCCTTTTTGCCCCATGCACCACTTTCACCAGTGCTAGACAATCATTCTCCCTTCCTTTCCAAAACCCCCCAAAATACATTTATTTGAATTTAGATTATTTTTAATGTCTTTCATAAATTAAACACAAAAAAGTATAGAAAATGTTGATAAATACCAAATTCTGAATAAAAGTAGTTTCTTATATTCATAAACTACAAGTAAATACTTCAACAGGTAAATATAAGGCTGACCGTATTCTCCCCTCAAACTATAAAATTACCCTCTGGTAGAGAACTCTTGTGTCAGCAGGACATCAGTTGTCGACAACCATTAAATGTCGTCACGAAATTGAACATTGAAAAGAATAAAAAGATTTCTGTAAATAACTACTTTATTACAACCATACTAATTTTTCAAAATAAAAGAAGATAATAAAGAAAATAATCGAAATAATGAAGTAAAAAAAGGATAATAAAGGATAAAGAAAATAAAGAGATAAAAAATCAATTTAGCAGCCATGAAATTGTGACATTCAGTACCTGGGCAAACAAAGTTAAAATGTGATTAACAGCAAAGTGGTCAAAACCAACATCTTGTAAATTGTCAGTTTTAAACCTTTTCCAACAATTTCCCTCCCAAAATGCTCAATCTGCAATGTTTTCTATGCTACTATTTAAGTTACATAAGTTTTTGCTGCACAAACAGGAACACAGCAACAAGAAAATATGCTACTGAAAACTTACTGAGTGGGAGGAACATAGGCAACACTAGTTTCTTTTAATGAATTTTTTTTTATTCTTTTCATGTAATTCAACATTTTTATTTGCTCTCCTGATTCTGTGATTAGTGTTTGATTTTCTCGTAGAATTCTCTCGATTCACAATCCTACTGTGGTTATTTGGAGCTGATGACATCAACTCTTGGCATCATGAGTACATAAATGGCAAAGCTGTAAAAAAAAAAAGAGATAAGCTATCTCTTAAACCATGTTTGTGTTTGCAATCCCTTGTTTTCTCAGCATGATTGTAGTCTGCATTACCATTTTGGTGCTCATGCTTCAATGTGTAATTACTGGAATGAAGTTCTGCTTAGTATATAATTATATAATTTGAAACAATTTCATCGATGCCTCTTTATGATTAGATTATAAAGTTCTAGTTAATTTATGTGTCTTTGGCTACTAGAATTTTAATGAAGTGTTTAATGCCTATTTGCTGATCTTCTTACAACTATAAAATATAAGCCCAAATAAGGGTAAAAATACACTTTTATTCACTCAAAGAAACACTACAGATGGCCCCTCTTAGGCTTACAGGATAGCCTCCACTTGGGCTTGAAGATAGAAAATAAAGAACTAAAACTAATACAGAAAATAATGAATTAAACTAATTCTAACCAGCTAAACTTTAGTCGAAGCTGTACAAAAATAACTAACCAAGTTGATTCGTAATTAAACCTCACCGGCGAACACTAACAGGCACATAAGACTATAGTCGAACGTAGTAAGACAGGGTTGAAGCAACGACATGACTCAAAGGCAGAACACGCTCTACTGAGAACTTCTGAGCTCTTCTAGGGAAGTGACCGAACTTCCTATTACATACTGGTTCTACTTCATTTACATAAAACGCAACATTGAAATATCATTCTGGTAAGGAGTTGTAGGTGGAAAACAAGAATTTAAAGGAAAATGTTTCAAAATTAAGAATAACGGCCCAAATGCGGTTTACAGCACTGCTTGGCGGCGATTGTTTTTGAATGAGCAATAAACGCGCCAACATGGGTAACTCCGTATATTCGCGAAGATGGCTGACTGTGTATTTTGAAGCTACGGAAACATGTAGTTTTCGCACATGCATGTTTCCTATTTTATAGAGAACGGTTTTATTGG
Source organism: Stegodyphus mimosarum (assembly GCA_000611955.2). NCBI lineage: Eukaryota > Metazoa > Arthropoda > Arachnida > Araneae > Eresidae > Stegodyphus > Stegodyphus mimosarum. The sequence continues at coordinate 80,031 of KK115199.1, forward strand.
TAATGTGAGATGACGTAGCGGTTTATTCGAAATTCTGACGTGTTAATTTAAGTAGTTATTTCAGTTGTCGTTGTATTTTGTGTGTTGAGTGTTGGCTATTTTCGTTCCGTACATTTCACGAAATACCAAGCCGCTATGGATTTAGCTGTGATGCTGAGAGAGGTGAGTGAATGTACATGTACATTTATTACTTTATAGGAAGTTCAAGTTGCTTAATTTTTATATTTTGTTGCCTTTTATTGAAATAATTTGTATCAGCTGAAGAACAGAACGCTGGTATCGTTTGCAATTTATTTTATTTTGTTGATTTGTGCACATTGCCTACATTGTGCAATTCGCTGATGTTTTTTTTAAGTTAAAACGGAACGCTGTGCACATGGCATTTTCTTGTAATTTATTTTCGTTAATTTAGCTTATTTTGTTCATTTGTGTACGTTGCGTATATTGTGCAATTCGCTGAAGTTTTTTTTAAGTGTAAAAGGAACGCTGTGCACATGGCATTTTCTTGTAATTTATTTAGTTATTCTAGCTTATTTTGTTTATTTGTGTGCATTGCCTACATTGTGCAATTCTCAGATTTTTTTTTAAGTTAAAACGGAACGGTGTGTACATGGTATCGTTTGTAATTTTAATGCCCTTTTAAAAAAAATTCCTTCTTTCTGGGATGCCATTTTGGTTACGTTTTCGCGGAGCGTGTTGGGAAGGTTATGTAACGCATAAAATGTGTAAGTATTACAACATAAAATGTAAATAATTAATTTAAAGGTAACTGACGAATATTTTAATGATCGTAATGTTCGTTTTGCATATTATTTTATTATATTTTTGTGGCAATAGTTTCCATACTAATTTATGGTTTAGAATTGTATGTTTTGTTTACAATAGGTTTTCGCGGAGCGTGTCGGGAAGGTTGTAATGAATTGCAAAGACGTTTCGCAGAAACGCGCCGAATTGGCGGTTTTCAAAAAATCGCCAAGCAGTGCCGTAAACTGCATTTTCACCAGAATAACTATTAATACCTACAAGATATTTGCCAAACTGTAAAGTAAATCCTAACCTTAGTGTAAAAAAATAAGCTAAACCAAAAATTGTTAAGGGATCAACAATAAATTAAACAATTTTTGGTACTTACGTATTAACGCAACCAGGCCAAAATTCGCATAAATCGCCAAATTTGGCGACCCTACTTATGGCAACCCTACGTGTTATATGTGGTTTTTCGTAAAGAAATTATTTTCCTTACTGGTTAGATTGAATGCCCTGAAATACTTTAACTATGGGTATTTGGGATCTGTCTGCGAGTGAAAAAGATGCTGTTGAATTGTTGCAGGGATATGGAATCATACCGAACGAATGCACTTGTAAAAATTCTCATAAAATTAAACTGTATTTTGGAAAGCAAATCTTCTGGAAATGTAACGTCGAAGAGTGCCATCAACACTTGGGTGTGAGAACCGGAAATTGGTTTGAAGGTAGCCGAATTTCATTTGTGATAGCGATGCGCTTCATTTATTGTTGGTGTAAAGGGTTAACCTCAATTAAATTTTGTGCAGAAGAGATGGGAATTACTGATAAAACTGTTATAGATTGGAATAATTACATGCGGGAGATATGTGCCCTTGAAATGGATGAAAAAGAAAGAAAACAAATAGGGACTTATTGTGGAAATAGACGAAAGTTTATTTGTAAAAAGAAAAAATAACAATGGGCGTGTACTACCACAGCAATGCGTTTTCGGCGGAATTTGCCGAGAAACGAAAGAGACTTTTTGGTTACTGTACCTAACAGAAGCGCCGTTACCCTCATGGAAAAAATTTTCGAAAATATCAAGGAAGGAAGCATCATTTATTCGGATTGCTGGAAAGGATACAAGACAAGTGAGTTGGAAAATGCTGGATTTCTGCATGGAAGAGTTAATCACAAATATAACTTTGTGGATCCCAACACGGGCGTTCACACACAACATGTAGAGCGCATGTGGGGCTCAGCCAAACGGCACAACAAAAAACAGAGAGGAACAGCTCGTCATCATCTTGACTCATACCTTATCGAATTTATATGGCGCCAAGCTCAAGCTGTTATTGGCGAAGACGGTTTTCAATCAGTGCTAAAAGCAATAGCCAAAAAAATAATTCTGTAACTTATTCAAATTCGAAACCGGAAGGGTTTAATTGATATTTTAAAACAAAATAATATAAAAAACTGTATTAAAAATTATTTGTAATTAATAAATGTACATTTTCTTTCTATTCATACTTTTTTACTCAAACTTACAAATCGCGCCAACCTGGTTGCGATAATACGTAAGTACCCAATTTTCTATATGCAGTTATGAAGGTGAAGAAGAAAATTCTTTAAAGATGACAGCTTGAGTGATTTATAATTTATACGGCAGTTTTTGTCTGGGGCCCTCCTAATGGAATTGTACTGGATTAATGCATCCACTGACTTCACAGTGCAATGATTCTTTATTGTTCCAAGTTTAAACTAGGCATTCTGAAACTAGGCACTAAGTTTTTTAACTGAGTATCTAGTTTAAGAATACACTTCCTGCAGATCTTTTTTATCATTATTTAATCTAATTTAAGCTGAAAATTGGGATTTTTCTTTATGCATATTAAGTCTTTGCTCACCTATTTGAGCCCCTGATGATAGTAATCAAAAGTTTATAGTGTAGAAATATCGGTTATCTTTAAATCTTCAAAACAGTTACTGGCAATTTCCTTTTTGAATGACAAAAGTATTTAATATGCGGTTTGGTAATGAAGTTTTTTTTAAAAAATTTTTTACTTTGTTATATTATAATATAATATAAAGTTATACTTTTAGAATATTATTTATTCTATTAGAGAATTTTACTTCACATACCAAGTATAAATTTGAAGCTCATTAGAGGGCACATTTCCTCGAGTATATTCAGTGAATGAATGATGGCGCCCATTGTTCAAAAAGACCCTCAATAACAGAGGACAAGTCTGAAACATAAATATTGAAATATATATTACTACAAATATGAAAACATTGAGTAACATAAATTCAGTTTTTTCTTCAAATTTTTCATTAGAAAGTTTTGAAAATAACTGGAAAAATTCAGATATTTATGACAACGTTGCCTTTGAATTAATCGTTACATAAATAACCTATTAGAATACGTGAATGTAAAATATGTAAAACAAAACTTTTCTTTTTGTTTGTAATAGTCATCATCAATGATATAATATAATCTTATTAAATAAAAGCACCTTCTAAGAAAGAAAAGCTTATGAAACCAGTTGCTATGAAAAAAATGGTCAATTAAAAAAATGCAATGTAAAAAAGTTACCATTTTTCTTCTCAAATTTCCTTATTTTAAGTTTACTTAATTTATTCTTCTTTCGCTTTAATTCCATTGTTTTTAACTTTTTAAAAAACACATTAGGAGAAAATATTCTGACCCTGACATAAACATATAATCTCCCCACATTTGATTTAATGATTTTTATAAACATTTTAAATGACTTTAAATTATACACCATGAAGAAACTGAACTTTTATTTAAGCTGCTATTCTCAGAACAACATAAAAGTTTAAGTTAAAATAATAAATCATAATAATAAACTTAAGCTTCACTAATTACACACAAGCTAATGAAACTTTAAAAAAAAAATTGTATAATGAACATAATACAATTTACCACAGCAGCATTAACATATTAAAATAAATTATACTGCTATAATAAACTTATCTTTGACTAGCAATCTGAAGGAGCACAAAGCTTACTCAAAAGTGAAATCCTATGTAGTAAAATTCAGTCAGGCAAAAGAAAGAGAGAGAAATCTTCAGACAAGCAAAAAAAATTAAAAAAACTAAATTTAACTCGTCTGAGCTAAGGCAGGCTTTAAAGAAAAGTCGCTAACCTAGTTAAAAAAAACTAATTGAAAGTCTTAAAGACTGATGAGAATGAAAATAATTATGCCCATAAAAAATAGTTACATTTAATATTTTTCACCGTAGCCTGAATTATCATTAATAATTTTACGTAAGAAAACCGAAAGTACTTTCAAACAGAAACGAATATAATTTGAGCAGTTTCAAAACGATACATAAACAGCTATTTTATTATTTATCCTAAAAGAATTAACAGCCTACATAAACATAACAATACAAGTTCAAAACAATGCCAAATTGACTACTGAGTCAAAATACTTACTTTTTCTCTATCTATTAATTTTTCAGCTTCATTCTTTTCTTCAACAACAGATTCGACGACTCCACCAGAATGTGTCATTTTGAAAATAGTAAATGAAAAACGAAATAGATCTCACAAATAATACCGAATTACTATCACCGGAAAAAGTTCCAGAAAAATAACATTCAACTAAATTCGCGGTTATATTCGCAGTGTTTTTTACTTATAACGCAACACGGGATATTTTGTCTGATTCTTTGATTTAGGGAATAATTATCAAAGAACTATTATTGTTTTTATAGAAAATCAATTTTTTTAAATAAATTTCGGAAGAGAAAAATATAATTCCGAGATATTCTAAATATTGGATGTTTATCGTATTTAAGATACAAATCCGGCAACAGCGTATCGTGTGTTTAGGATTTGTGTTGAGGAATTCTTACTATATGTATAAGGCGTAAATATCTTCACTAGATCATTGTTGATTTTACTTACACTATAAAAAAAATATATATATATAAAATCTAGAATGTTCAAGATTGAAGATTGTTTCAAATCTTGTGGTATATTCAATGAGCTGCTAGTTAAACGTTTCGAAGAAAATTTTGATCCACAGGATAGTTCTCGTCTGTGGATAACTCCTGGGCATATTGTTTTTACTACGAATAACACTAAAATCCATACTTGTGATGCTAGACCGTATGATTTCAGTACATCACCTAGCGAAGCTGACACCGATGAATTGCTTACAACCGTTTCTCCTGTTCTGGATATATTTTTCGATACGGAAAGCACGTCAACCCGAATGTTTATAGTTTTAATCAATGGAGATGTTCAAATATTTGAATATAGGATTATTCTGTTTGAATGGGCTAGAATAGGATATTTTAATGTTAATATTGTATCTCCGAATAGTAACAACAATCATCATGTTGTGTTGACGAAAGCATTAGTGTCGCAACAACATAATATGATATATTGGTCCGAGAAAACAGGTAATGGTGATACTTGTTATGATTTGCATAAACGTGAGATACCACTTAATGGTGTGAGAGAAATAACTCAGAGTGCAATTGGTATACCTCAGAAATTGTTAAAAAACTGTCCGAAATTCGAACTTGTAGAAATAAGAGATAATATTTGCATTATACCACACCTTCCAAATTCTATCAATCTGTACATTATCTTGTCTACTCGTTCACACATTTGGCTTTTCCATATAGATGGAAAATTATTATGGAGGGGTATCGTTATTGACAGCGCAGCAGATTTTATTTCGCTCTGTACAAAAACATTAGGCCTGTGGAATCAGAGTGGTGCTGTCAGAGTTTGTAAGATTTTAGATAGTGTAAAAAATTTTGCTTATTTTTTACATAATGATAAATTGCTGGCCGTTGCACCAAATGGTGAAATTCGTAGCAAAATTACTCTGAATATCACTGCAGGCAATTTCGAGGAATATTTTATAATGCAGAATACATTGTTTGTTTTTTCAGATGATGTTAAGAATTTATTTGTATACAGTATAAAAAGTGGACAGGTATTGCAGGCTTTTGATTTAACTCAATATTCACCAGTTACGGGTATATGGTATCATTCTTCTTGCATTCCGAGCATTGGGTTTTATTCGAGGAACACAATATACAAATTAAATTATAAGTCTTTGAGTTCTTTATTGATATCAGAACCTCCTTGCTTAGTTAATGAATTAAATCTCTTGAAACAAGAACATTTTCACCTCTTTTCATTGTTGCGTGATGCAGTGTATCATAAATTTGAATCTTGTGATGTCCCAGCACTTAATGCTCTACCAGATGCAGTACAAAGTGAAGCATTGTTATTAGCCATTTTGCAATCCTGCCGAGAGAAAGGCCTGAAAACAGATGATTTCCCAGTGAAAGAAGTTAATCAAGCTTTATTTTCTGATGAAAAAAAGGTATTCCCAAAAACTAAATTAAAGGAACTTTTGGATCCTTTAGTTGAATGCTATATAAAACTTGAGAAAAGTAAGATGGAATTAATTAAACCTCCTACTGAAGATCCCCAAAACTCAAAAATTGAGTAGTGTTTGTTTATTAGAGATTGTAATTTGAAAAGGAAACAAAAGCATCAAATTAAAGTTTCTGATCATAGAAATTAAAAAATATATCTCACTGTTATGCAATAAAAAATAGCTGTTTAGAATTCATAAAGAAAAGTTTTCAAGCATAGAAATTTCTTTATCAATCAATTAATGTAAAAACAGGTAATTATTCTTTCTTTAAAATACCTAAAGAGGAGGCAATTTAGTTCTTTATAAAAAATATTGTATTTGTACAAATCAGTTAAATTTTGAAAAAGAAAACTATAATTTGAAGATATTCTAAGTATTAAATATTTATTGTATTATTTAAAAGATTTATTTGGCAACAGAGTACTTTTTTTTATGCATTTGTACATATTTATTTCATCCTTGTTGGTTTTATTGATGCATATTAAAACAAAAAGCACTAAAATGTTCAAATTTGAAAACTGTGATTTAATTGCTGACTATTTTTATGATTTCATAATTCAAGTGACAAATGTGTTAAGTATGAATTCATGTATTAAAATTAATGTTATTTCAGTACTTTCTGATTAACTGCAGCCTCAGTTTCAGTTCAGTCAAATTGTTTTTGGTATATTTTTCAAATATGCACATGACAATAGACGAGCTAGACATGGAGGTACACCTTACATACAGTTCTATATCTCTGGCTCTACTGGACTGATTGTCAAAATTTAACTTTATCATTGTATAACAGAATCATCAGAATTCAGTTGTGTGTGTTGTGTCAAACAGGCTGACAATCATTACACTACATATTACACTTTTCTTCGGAGCAACTATGAAAAAACTTACTTGGTGGAATACATCATCACCAGTTACAACTGCAAGTTTAAAGGCTACATTTATTTTATTTTATTTTTATTTATTTATATTTTTGTTGCTGCTGTAAGGGCATTAATACACTTATGAAGGAAAGTGTTTTGAAAGTGCGACTTAGGATATATATTAGATTTATATATAGCATTTTGACACAAAGTAGGACTTTTTCTGAAATAACATACCAATTTTTTTTTTCCGTATTTAGATTCCGCAACTCAAATTATGCCAGAGTGCCAAGTTTTGTAAAAGCTGCACGAGTAGTAGTTTTTAGAAAATTAGCTCTCAAAATTTTAACTCCTCCATGTTAATTGAATTTGATATATATTTATTAATATCACTTTTTTTATTAAACTTCTATTCTTTGATTCTACCTTTCACATTTCCAAATTTAGGTTCATTCCAAATAAAATTCACCCATTTTTTTATGATTTATTTTTAAAATTTGTAGTTTTAAATAATTTTTATAAATTTTTTGAAAAAAAAATTTTTGAATTATAACCTATACAATTTTCACCATCATTTTAAACTAGATGTATTTCTAAGCATACCTGCAAAAAATTAGAGTTTTGTATTAAAAATTTTCTAAGATATATGTGAATTTACATATTGGCATATTTTGAAATTTGCATATGTGCTACAAGTGATAATAACACCAAATGTGGTTTACGCACTTTGTTAAAATTATTTGAAAGTATGAATGATGACCCTTTTTCGCTTGCGTACAATGAAAAAAAGGAAAAGAAAATAGGTTGCTATAAATTAAGAAGTTCACCAAGTGAATTATTCTTGCTGCAAACTTAACAAAATGTGCCACAATAAGTTTTTAAATTTCTCACCAATAATTACAAAATTTAATATCTAGGCATAATTAGAGTCATAGAATCGAAATATGCAAAAAAAAAATTGGTGCGTTATTTCAAGAAAAAGTCCGATTTCACGTCAAAATAAAAAAATAAATAAACAAAATAGAACAATGCTATATATAAATCTAATATATACTCTGAGTCGTGCTTTTGAGACATGGAAAATGCAAGTTAAATTTTGACAATTGGTCCAATAGAATGGGAGGTATTTATGGGTGCTCCTTGGCGATTTTTGGCGATACATGGACACCGAGTTTTTGCAATTCTTTGACTATTCATCTTAGCACTACACAAAGGAAATATCCACGTACCTTAATTACAAATTTCATGTCTTCAGGTACACAAAATTCCTTAACAGCATCCAAAAACTTCTTAAAATTATCTGAAGTAGAATCTGTATACTGGCATTGCGACATAAATTCACAAAAATAAGAGTAAAAAATATCGCCCATAGTACCAGTATCATCTGACGTTCGACCATACGCATTTCCTTCCTACAAACAGGACAATTATAATGGCTATTAAGTAAACCTTTATTTACACATCAGTCAATTAATGTTTTTTCCATTTCATTCCAAATTGTACAGAAACTTCAAATTAATCTTACCACATTCAGCCATTTTACCATGTAAACCATAAAATAAGCAATGTATTTTCTAACCAACATCCAACACTTACAAATTCCATCAGTCAAATTCATTGCAATCACAACTAATTATGTCATAATAAGGTTTCCATAACATTCAGCTACCCTAATACTCATCCTCCTCCTAGAGAGTGGCTTCATGTTTATACTGATGGTTTCCTTTTGGATTTCACCCAGGGTGCTGGCATCTCCTGTGATCTGTTTTCCTTTTACCTGCATGTGGGCTCCCATACAACTCACTTTGATGGTGAAGTCGAGGCCATCTATTTAGCCCTACAACAGCTTTCTGCCCGTCTCTGTTCTTTTGATAAAGCTGTAATTTTATGCTCTTCAGGCCATAGCGAGTAACCTAGGAAAACAAAGTGCTCGTGTCCAGAGCTGCTGGGAGATGTTGAGCAGTGTTCAGGCAAAGGTTGCTTTCCAGTGGGTGCCATCACATTGTGGCCTTTTGGCAAAAAAAGGTACGGATATTCTTCAGAGGTCTTCCACAGACCTATCTCTTCATTGTGCTAAACTTGAAATTAATAGGATTTATAAAAAATCTTTTTGTAATGCTGCTGATAGTGTTTCTGAAAATAAATCATGGAGAGTCCTGTTGGAAGCTGACTGTATTTCGGACTCTCCTTGTGCTACTGCTGTGGCTGAGTTTAGACTGTTGACTGGCCATGACTGCCTTGGTGCTCATTTATTTCGTTTTAACCTGACTTTCTCTCCTTTATGTGCTTTGTGCGATTCTGGACAAATCATGGATGCTGCTCATCTGAACATGTGCTCTGCACGTAAGAGTTTAAATTGTATTGTAATTATTGTAAAAAAGTATTGGAAAGCTCGTTGCCTAATGACCTGATGGTCAATGGCCTGGCATTTGATAAATAACATTCAGCTACCCAGGTGACCAACCATAAATGAAACAACTATGTGGCGATAAATGAAACAATAACTTCGTGATAATCCAAGGGCCACCCATCAGTGTATTCTAACTGAATGGGAGATATAGAACTGTCCCACTTTTTTTTTTTTTTTTTTTTTTTTTTTTTTTGTTTGTGTGTGTGTGTATGCATGGTTTATATTTAACTATTACTTCACTAAACAATGTCCATCAACTGTAAAAATGTAAATATAGGCCATATAGATTTTTTTTCCCTCTTGAAATTTCTTCTTTCTCATAAAATACTTCTTTTTATTATTATTTATGTATAAAAAAGTGCTTACACACTATACATATCACTAAACAAATATTTTTTGTTAATTCCTTTCATTCTGTTTTGTTTTCTAATAATGTGTTATGTACCCGATCAAAAATTGGCAGTTTTCTGTTGAGGATATGTTAGAAGTTTATCGAAATTTGATGGCTCATTTACAATGAATCCTTTCTAAGATTACTTCTGCACATATTTTATTAAATAAATACTTAGTTGATGATAATGACCACACAGTAATATTCTTACAGAATATCTGCATTCATCTAGTATTAGAGCTTTAGTTTTTTACATATTGTTCCATGTGTACGGGTTCGTAATGGATTGAATGCACAAGTCGTTCAAAAGCTAATAAAATTTATTCTTTTCACACGAAATAAAACAAAATACTGAAATATTTCCTCAGAGATATTAGTACAATATCTCAAACATTAAACAGAACTCAGTTCAAAAGTTAATACAGTCTCACAGCGAATTCGCGACAATCAGTAACAGCATTAGGTAAACAACAGTTTGTTTAAAACAGCTGCAACTACTGAACTGAGGTGTTTTAATTTGGCTTTTATAAGCATTTTAATTATTCACTAGAACATTCTGGTAAAACCTATTTTCTCGATGGCAAAAGTAATTACGAGATATTTATTTATTAAATATTAAATGCACACACTCTTTTATTTTTACTTTTCCAACGTAGCTTTCTCTTCAAAAATTGTCTGCATTACACGGTAAAATAAAACAATTTTAATTAAATACTAAATAAATACAAAATCCGTAACAATATATACATAATCAATTTAAATATAAATATGTTAATTATTTACTATTATGTGCATTGTAAATAGCTACATCCTTGTTAATCTTTTTATTTGATTGAGGTTTGTCTTACAATTGCATATGTGGCATACATAGAAAAGGTGAGAAGGAAAAGCAGAAAGCTTAGATAAATTTAGTACAATTTTTTTGAAATATATTGTAATTTCTATCTCGATCTTTCGCTTTCTCATTTCTCTAAATTTGTGTTTTTTTTAAAACAGTATGAATTATTTTTGCATTTTAGTTTTGATGCCTGTATCACAGAATGGTCTATGCCAGGTGTGGCTTTTTGGTCCCTTAACTGTGGCTCACAAGCCACATGCAATCTTTTGAGACCTTCAGTCCGATTCTAGCAAGAAACATTTTTCTAAATATAATTTAAGTAATATACAAAATCTGTATATTTTAAACAATTTCAAACTGACCATTGTTAATCGTTGCGGTAACAAATAAAATGGTAGATAATTTGGTTTCTGTGAATTATTCTCATAGGCTTATTGACTTTAGAGCATACAATGGCTAAATAACACAAGGAAAATACAGAATTATTTTAAAATAATGGAATTTTTTTCTTCATCATCAACTTTTTTTTACTATAGATAATTTTCCTAACAGTCATTCTATGTAATCCCCTTGCTTATCGATAGCTACAATCTAGTGTCTCAGAAAACTTCTGTTACCTCTACTCTTATTCTGCTCTCAGATAGCTTAATAGCTTTTAAATCAGGAAAAGAAAATTCTACTCGTACAGGGGCTGTTTTGATTTGGGGGAGAATTTGAGATGGATTCACGTGCACACTTTGTAATGGACAAGACTAGATCAGCAGATCTGTTAAAGCCTTCCCATGTAAAGTTATGCACTAACATTCAAAGTGAATTTTCCACCCCTCAGCTAATCAAGTGTCTTCTTACATATTTTTCTGCGCAGTTTCCATAAATGACACTGTCGTGATGATTAATTGGTAATCCTAAGCAGTGATACATCGAAATTTTGAATCACGATGAGGATGGATTTTTTTCATTGTATTGGCAGTGATTTCAAATTTTTGTCAATAGTATATTTTTGAGAGAGACATCTTTCAACTTCACCATCAACTCTTATTTCAATAATGTTACAACAAGCAATAAAGGATCCATCATATAAAAATTTCTTTCCTACAAAGCTTTTTTCAAAACACAGTGTATTGATGCTAGTGACATTTTTTTAACTTATATTTTTTTCACATGTTGTTCGATGAATTTTTTCCTTTCAAGCCAGCCAGAAGTGTCACAATTCTTTCATCTCTTAGATTTTTCGGTCAGAGATATATTAATTCATGAAAAATAATAGCTCAATGAAATTGCTTCATATTGATCATATCAAATCTCAGGCAATTTACTGTGAATTTCTTTTGAAATTTTGCCATGCAGATTTTCATTTTAATGTACAGTCTTTGATTTCTTACAGCTACTATGCCCCAGACTCCCTTTCAAGTACTTGTTACCTTTAAGGGCCATACTCGAGAGAACTGAAGGAGGCTCTTACTTTTCCCTTAAATTTGCAGCTACAGATCTGCTGCAACTGTATACAATCTGCTTATTTGTTAGGACTACTTATAGGGAATGAAAATTACATCTACCAAACTGATTGAAAGACATGTAGTTGGTTTAAAGTCAAATATGTTTATACCAAAAGGTATGGTATAAAAAAGGTGTGTGCCATTTGTGTGCATTATCACTATGTGTCTCTAGATTTTGTGATCAGTGTTATATTGGTAAGAACAGAAGCTGCTATAATTGAGTAAAGGGTCATCTATATTGAGTCCTGTTTTCTTTTTCATGTATACTGAAGTTATGCAAACTAAGCTTTAATAGTTAATACAGTAGATCATTTCATTAAGTTTGTTTAGTCCTTACCCTTAAAACTGAGGACATTAAGCGGCAAGGTCATAAAAATATCTCATTTTATAGCGCCTTTTTTTTCTTTCTCCTCTGCAACCTGTTATACTGATATTTGGATGTTTTTCTTGGTGTTAAGATTTTCATATTCAGTAACTATACATATTTCCTGAAGTTCAGATGGTCAATTTTGGTTTGTTTTTGCTTTAAAGCAAGACATACAGTCATTCTCTGAAAGCAAGTCGAAAAGTATCCCAGAATTTGAAGACAAGGAGTGGGTTTGCAACTTTGCATTTCTGGTTGATATAACTAAATGATGTTAATATTGGTCTATAAAGGAAATATCAGCTTATCAACATGTTTGATATGATTTTCTGCATTTCAAATGAAACTTGGAATTTGGGAATAAAAGATGAAGCTAGAAATCTACACTTGTTTTGTTATTGCAGCCAGTTGTCATACAGGTAGCAGCAGATAAATACTTTCATAGATATCTCACTTGAACCTTGAATTCAAAAATCTATTTTTAAGATTTTAAAAATCATTATGTACTTTTTGCTGTATTTGCAACCCCATTCTTCATACACGTGGATTTATAGCCAGGAAAATTGAAATTTAACATACATGCTCTTGCATACATGATTGCGCTATTTGAAAACGCACTTGTGAACAGCTTTTAATCAGATGAATCGTAACAAATCGTAATTGACAACATGAATCATTAATGCTAATTTAGAAAACTGTTTCTGTGTAGCAACAACCTCATTCAACAAATGCTTAGTTTTGTCAAACCAGATGTCTCGCTAAAATTTATATTTTTATTTTTGAAATCTAACCCTTATTAAATAAAATATATTTATTTTTCAGTTTTATTTTCTCATATATATTGTTTGCTTTAATAATAATAAAAATGTTGCAGTGCTTGGCAGGAAATCTTATTTCTAAAGTTTGGCTCGGTTGCTGAGGTTAACCAGCTATGGTTTATGCTGGGGAAAGAAAAAAAAGCTATCTTAAAAATAATCAATTCTTATCTCAGTTTGTTTTTCTGGTATGGCTTCTTTTATGTGTTTATCCTCACTGTCTAGCTCTGGTTAATAGCAATTCCTCATTAAGTTTTTCTGTGTTGCATTTTTTTTTTTTTTTAGCCCTTGAATGCCCCTAGCTTCCTATTCTGATTCATGCAGAAGATACTATGACTGTTCCCCTTTTTAAGTGAAATAAACTACGGTTAATAAAAATTTTTATAAACATATACAACAAAACAAATCGTAAAAAATAAATATATGTTTATTTACATTTTCAATTATATGCACAAATTATATACAATAATTCAACAATTCTCTAATTTCACGTATTGCTGAGGAAATGTAAAGCCAATTGTTCATCATCTTCTA
>KK115200.1:0-15770 GCA_000611955.2 Stegodyphus mimosarum
TTATTATGTACAATAATATACATTATTACATTAATTTATTATATGCATTAAATTATATATATATATGTAATAATAAAATTCCATAGTCAAAAGTAGATATAAAACCCTAAGTTAAATTTTGGCTGTTCAGTAGTAACCCCCAGATACCGTTGTGTGTTGTCCGCATCACGCGGCAAAAATCTCAATGATTCGGCGAAAGCCAAGCTCCTTAATCAAGATTACCAAGCTGTATTGGGCAGCAGACCACACGATGACGCCCATTAATGAGGCATAATAAACGAAGATTGGAAACTTAAAAATATTTCTCGTTACATTAAGGGAAAAGCCCTCTGGCTCTATATTAAAAATTGCCATGAGCTAAAAAGTTACTCAGAATTTGAACAAATATTAAAAGAAAATTTTATCGATCCCACCTTAACTACTTTTGACGAACTGAAAAATATTCTTATTTCAAAACCAGTCTTACAATTGTATGATCCAAATAAACCTTGTCATGTTTTCGTTGATGCTTCACAGATTGCTGTGGGAGCTGTTTTGAAACAACCAGATGAAAGTAATGTACTACACCCAGTTTCCTACCATTCTAGAGCTTTAAGAGATTACGAAAAAAATTATGCAATTACGGAACTTGAATGTTTAGCTATTATTGATGCTTTAGATAAATTTTATTATTATCTTCACGGTCAAAAATTTACAATCCATACCGATCATGCAGCCCTTGTTTGGCTTAAAAATGTCAAAAATTTAAGAGGCAGATTATTCCGTTGGTCACTCCGACTCAGTATGTTTGATTACGAAGTTAAATATCAAAAAGGCTCTACAAACGTTGAAGCTGATATGCTTTCTAGACAACCTGTTTCTCACCAGCTCCAACATTCTGTGTATTTACTTAATCGTGATGAAATTATACAACAGCAAAAGAGTGACAATGTGTGTGGCAAAAAATATGTAGAACTAAATGATTTGATGGTAATTAAGAAGAAAAAAGGATATAAAATTGTGGTACCAAAATCCTTAAGATTAAAATTGTTAACGCAGACTCATGAGAACTTCGGACACCCAGGTATTCATGCTATGTTAAATTTAATCACCCCACAATATTATTGGCCCTACATTAGTAAAGATATTGGAAATTTCGTGAAACACTGCCATGTTTGTCAAATTAATAAAAAGAAGAAAACCAAAAAATTTGGACTTATGCAAGAAGTACCCCCAACTGATAAACCTTTTGAATGTCTTTCTATTGATACAGTCGGCGGTTTTAATTATTATAATTCTACAAAAAAATATTTACATCTTGTGATCGATCATGCCACAAGATATGTCTGGGCGTTTCCATCTAAAAGTGCAACTACAGAAACTTATACTAATATTTTGAAACAAATTTTCCAAATTCAAGTCCCCGAAAAAATCCTTAGTGACCGCAATGCCGCGTTCACCTGCAATAGATTCAAAAAATTTCTTAGAAATTATAATGTAAAACAACTTCTAACTACTGCCCATCACCCCCAGACAAATGGTAAAGTAGAGCGCGTGAACCAAACCCTAGTAACCCGTTTAAGATGTAAAGTAAACTCTACATCATCGAAAATTCCATGGACGAAAATTTTAGATCAAGTTATTAGTGAATATAATAATTCCCCTCATTCGGTAACTAAATTCAGCCCTGCGTATCTTTTACTCGGAAAACTTCCTTTCGATTCTCCCCTAGATCAAAATACTTACCCTCCAGTTGACATAGCGAGAAAATTAGCTAAAGAGAGAACCATTGAATATCATAAAAGGAATAAAAGTCGTTATGACACAAAATTTGCAGATGTAGATTTTCAACCTGGTGATCTAGTTTTATTTGATGAATTTGAATTTCCGAATACACGTAAATTGACAGCGCCCTATTCCGGACCATACCAAATTGTCAAAAAATTATCTGAGGTTAATTATGAAATTGATAAAAAGAATTACCACACAAAGAAACCTACTGAGATTGTCCATGTTTCTAGACTACGACACTACCAAGACCCAGAAAATTTTAAACTACATCACCAATAGGTAGACGCACCTTCCTTTTGGTAAACGTTTCAACTGGAGTTGCTACTAAAGGTAATTAGAGCACCTCTAATTATTTAATGTCTAATTTTCTGTGTTGTAAAATTTTGGTGTGTTGTTTTGTATCTTTGTATTTTATTTTGTATTTATGTGTCAATTTTTGCCAACGACATTAATGGTAATTTTCAAATACTATTGAAGTTGAAAGTTGTGTTGAACGACAATGCAGTATATGACATAATTGTCATTGTCGATAGTAAAAGGTAAAGTACGAGTAAAATTATTGTGTAAAATGAGAGTGACAATTATCAAAATAAGTGTTTTGTATGAATAAGTAGTCAAAATGAAATACTTTAAAAAAAAGTAAAAGTCAAAGGAAATAATATAAACAAATTAAAACTCAAAAGGAACTATGTTAAAAAATTAGCCAAATAAGTTGCATATAGTCAATATTGCAATTGTCAATGATATGAAGAATATAATAGAAGAATACCTCACCTCAAAATAAAATTTTTAATGATAAAGCCGCGGCGAACTGGAAATGAAAAATTTGTAAAGTATGAACTGCTCTAATGTTTTGCAGCAATCTCTAAAGACCTGGATTCAGAATTGAAACTGTTCTCGAGAAATGTTTTCCCAATACTGCATGCATGATGCTATTTTTCTTTATTTTCTATAAATGTCAATATATTAAGGTATATTATTTACAATTTATGTATTGATATTATTATTATTGATTGTGTTTTAGTGAGAGTGTTTATTTAAGATTAATATTATTGTAACTCGAGTTCTGGATGCGAGTTCTTCAAACAAATTAAGCAAATAATTAAGGTATTTTGTAGCTGTTGTCGCGTTTTTCACTATCTGGAATGTCTTGTAGTCGAGGCGCCCGGCTTCAAGCCTTTTCAGATGGGGGGGATATTTTGTAATAATAAAATTCCATAGTCAAAAGTACATATAAAACCCTAAGTTAAATTTTAAATTTATATTACTTTTGACTATGGAATTTTATTTTTACATATATATATATATATACATTATTCATTTATATTAGTGATTATAGGAATATTTTAAAGCATTAAGGACATATACGATAAACACATATAAAAATAAGGGATATTAATGAAGCATAAAATATTTCCATTATTAAATAAAATGTTTCGATTATATTTATAATTTTTTACCTATTTCAAACATTTTTCTGATAGTTTTAAAACCTTACGGTGCTCCAGAATAAGTTTTTTTGCAAATTCTAAAGGGTCATATTGCGCTGTGACACAGATCTGTTGTTCTAAATGTTTTAGGTATTTTTCACCATGTTCCAAACCGTCATTAAAAGATATTTTCTCACTCCTATCAATTCACTATCTGTGGTGTCGAAATCGTTTTCTTGCTGTGGCGAGTTCAAAATCAGAGCCAGTGATTTCAACATCGGTTATCTGATATGCTAGTATTTGCTCATTTGAACACATCATCCATATTAAAAACCTTTTTTGG
Organism: Stegodyphus mimosarum; assembly: GCA_000611955.2. Taxonomy (NCBI): domain Eukaryota; kingdom Metazoa; phylum Arthropoda; class Arachnida; order Araneae; family Eresidae; genus Stegodyphus; species Stegodyphus mimosarum. The sequence goes on from KK115200.1 coordinate 3,544, forward strand.
TCTAAGATTTTTTCTGCCACTACCACAGAATCATTATTTTCAGTAATTATGATGTCATTAGCGGATAAATATTTTTGCTTCGGATTTTATTATCCATGTTGTGGTTTCTGGAACCTCTAAATTGAATGTTTATATTTTGAGAGGCAATGCGGATTTCAGGTCGGCGGATTTTCGGTATTTGACTGTATTTGCTTTTATCAAACAGTAATCCATTAATCCATGTCATTTTCCCTTGAAACGTAATGATTTTCCGTAAAATGAAAAAAAAAAGATTCATAAATTTAAGCATTAATTCTTATTCATTTTGTTAATCACAAAAATGCCACTGAAAATTTTTGTACTGCTATTATATTTTGCTACTAAGAATTTCTATTAATTGTTATTTAAAACTTTGCCAAGCAGCAACTTGCAATGAATTTTGAAAATATAAAGTTTTACGATTTTAATCTTTAGTCTTTAATTTAGTGTTATTTTTCTGTCTGGTATTTAACTAATATAGTTCATTTTACCATTTCATTAAGATCCCATCACAAAATGCTAAAAATGTGTTTCCCTAATATATTTTAATACTTGTCTCATCGGAATGGAAAAATACTTTGTTAACTGTTAAATCTTTAAACTATGTATGAAGATTAATCCGGTTTTTATTGTATAAATTATTTTTGCCAAATTATTCATAAATGATTTGATTATAAATGTACTAATGTTTTTAATCGGCAGTTGAGTGGGCAAATTTGTTGTTCTAGTTTTCTGTAGTGTAAAAAGATCAATCCTCCACGAATGCATCTTTTGCAATATTAATATGTGTGTGCCTTTGCTATAATGAATTAATCTAGATTAATTGTTGATTAGATTTGTTCCCAGTTTTCTATAAAATTCGTGAAATGTATGTATCTGTGGCTGAATTTCACATATTGCCACAGATATGTACACAAGTATATTTCTTTTAAATTAGAATTTATCTGCTTAATATACATATGCTTTAACTTGCACAATTGTTTTTCAATCATCGTGTACTATAGAGAGTTAGAGGTACACGATGATTGAAAAAAAATTGTACAAGTTAAATCATATGTATATTAAAATCATCATATGTATCATAAAATCATTAAAATGATATGTATCATAAAATCATCGTTTACCTCTAACTCTCTATATTGTTAGAATTTTTGTAACAACAAAGTTCATCATGTCAAAACTATAGATTACATTTGTTCTGGATGTTTATACTAGCAAAAACAAGAAGGGAAGAAGAAAAATATTTATCTAAGTGCTACAGATTGGTGCAAAAAGAGGATACTTTGTCAGGACTGAGTGTTCTGTGCATGCTTTTGGCAAACATCTTAATGTAAATCTTTAAAAGTCCTTAAGTCCTGATCTGGAACAGGGAGCTGAATGCAACTATGTTCTGGTGGTAGATACTGTGATTAAGTGGTGGAAGAACTGCACTTGGAAGGGATTTAAAATCCTCTTTTATTAAATCAATATTATTTACAATTCACTTCTCTACTCGGGAGGGATACAGAAAGTAAAAGACCACACTTGGGTCTAAATAAGCAGTCAGATAAATTTAAACTAAAACTAAATAGAATTTTGATTAATCTTTGCTCGCAGAGCTCTTCGCGGAGTTGCCCTCTAACTAAATGGTGCGTAGCAAGAATTACTAATACTAGCGCACTTGGATTTATTTCAATAAGCAATCACGTAGTAAGCACTATGGCTTAGATTTAGCTGCTAGCTGATCAGGCGAACGTCGAACAGAATGACCATGATCTGAGACTAAAAGCTCTCTCACACTGAGAGGTTTCTACCTCTGGTTTAAATAGTACTTGGCTCTACTTCAAATTAGCATAAGCTGAAAACGCGCGCTTCTTCTGACGGGAAGTTGAAACTGAGAAGAGATAGAAAGATTTAAATTAAAATAAAACTTTGTTAGTTTAACTAAAACCTTACAACTTCATTTATGCAACTTTCTTTTCATGTAAGATTTGCATTAGTAGCCTTTTAAGAAATAAATCTGAAAACACTTTTTACAGTAAGATAATAATAATGTTCACTATTTGTTTTATGCAATGACTGGAGAAATATATGACCTGTAAAACTAAAAGCATATAGAAATCTGGAGAAGTCAAACAGGATGTACTGCATTAAAAAAACTGTATCATAAAACACATGTATCAGTTTCAGAAATCAGGCATACTGTATTTCAAATTCACATCAGTCAGAGGTGGCAATAAATCTGAACTCTCATCTCTGGACAGATAGGTGAACTACTTGTAGACGTAGTAATCCGGTAATAAAAATTAAATTCGTCACTGTATTTTAGTCTTGTATGTTGTCCATTTTAACTGATCATAATACATTTTTAGCAGTGCCGAAAATTCTGAACCTTTCTTTGCATTAGCTAGAACCAATTTGTAAGCGAAAACTATACTACTTCTGTTTAGTTTATTATTTATTTGCTATATTTAACTTGTTTTTTTTATATTATTTTAGATTTCATACGTTATTTAATATAACTCATTTAATTTTTATGACTTCAATACAGCCAGTTTGGAATGAAAATTTTCAGTTCTCATGCTGTAGTACCTTTGTGACCTCATGTTTATCAAATGTCATAGAATACAGGCCTTTTTCTGGCTAAAACACCAAATTAAAAATATGTTCATTTAAGCTTTGTGCAATGTATTTTTACTTCAGCTTGGTACATGAATCTGTTTTCTAGCATTTTTAACAGATTATTTTTCCATTTAGATAGCATAAACTGTTATTCTTTTTAGTAATTTTAGTTTTAAAGGTTGATATGTGTCTTGAAATATCCTCAGCATTTCTTTTTACTAACATTAAAACTAAAATTTTAGAAATTAATTAGTCATATTTAATGAGTTTCGATTTTTTTCCTAGCTGCAATTGTGGATATAGTTACCATGTTATATTTTTGTTTTCACAATGATTACATACATGCATTTATTCTATTATAACAGGCATTCTATGACTAAATCTTGAAATTTTTTTATGAAATTTCCATCAGACCAGCCTTCATGTTTTGAAACTTTCTGATGTCTGAGACCCTGATGAAAGAGGTTTACCTCTCACGTGACCAGAATTGTTCTGCTCAAAGTGTCAGCACAACTGTATCTCAACACATGCTATTGCTGAATGGCCATTTGTTTTTATTATCATACAGTCACGCACAGTTTTAATTGCTATGTGAATAGGTTTTAGGAAATTTCATTAATATTTTTCTCGTCTTTTTTGTTGTATAGTATCACAGAGCTTATGATTAGAGTTATATAAAGGCATGTATTAAGCCTAATCACTCTACTCAAAATAACATTAGGCATGTGAAATATTTGTACCTTTTCTTTTGTCCATGGGCTGATAGAAACATATGGTATTTCTTGCATATATGTGTAATATTTGAAATCTGTAGTAGTTTTTAAAATATATGGTTAGGTTAGGTTATTCAATTATGGCAAAGCACATGAGGGCTATCTGCCTAAAGGGAGGGATGCCTTCGTGGAGGACTTTCTAAGGGAAACTGGCTCGTATACACGTTACACATGGGGAAAACCACGAAAACACCCATGCAGCCAGCCCCTTCGCGGGATTCGAACCTCGGACCGAACTACCAGTGTTCAGCGTCTTTACCGCTCGGCCGCTGGTGGGCCTTTTTAAAATATATGAAATTTTAATTATTGATAGTGATGAAAGCAGATTGAAGTCTGTGTTATATTTTATTACCTATTTAATGGTTTATTTAGTTACGGCAAACCACACTAAGGCTGTCAGTCTAAGAGTAGGGATGGCTTTGTGGAGGACTTTCTAAGGGAAATTGGCCGATATCAACGTTACACATGGGGAAAACTATAAAAATGCCCATGTAGCCATGCCATTTGATGAGATTCAAACCCCGGACTAAGCTACCAGTGTTCAGCGACTTTACCTCGTGGCCACTAGTGGGGCCTTCTATTTAACAGAGCTATGCTTATGACATATTTATTATTAAATTAATTTAATAAATGGAGTAGTCTTGAAATTATTTGTAAAACTGTGTAATGGATTTTTTTTGCTCAGCAAGTTTTTCTGAACATTCAGCTTTATTTATTCTTTGTTGAATATTTCCAGTGTATTATCAAAAATAAACTTAATATCCTATTAAGAACATATTTCTCTAGAAATTTTAAGGAAGCATTCAGTTATCTATTTTCTCAAATATTTGTTTTATCTATTATGTAATGATAGTGAAATTTTATATAACTTTTTAGTTTCATGATTGCAACTTTGAAATGAATCAAAAATAAACATTTGGGTGTAAACAATTCTATTATAATAAAAATTATCCAAATATATATTTTCATATTCACAGATTTCTTTTTTAAAAAATAATGCTGAACTATGTTAAATTCAACAATGCAGAGAGTCCTTTTTGATTTCTACAATATTTTTCCTTTTACCCTTATTCAACAGTACTTTTTCTTACAATAATAAAATTGCATATTTGCAAAAAGTACCGGTATATTTTCTCTAAAAATACAAACAAGATTATTAAGTAATGTCTTATATCTCAGTTGTTTTATCTTTATTCACAAATCAGGAATTAATCTGGCAGATTTAAAATTTAGATGACTGAAAACTAAAGAATTTCGAATGCAAGAGTATTAGTTAATTAATGAATGCAGATTTTATTGCTTATTACTACATTTAATTACTCCCGATATTGTAGCTATTGTAAAGTTTATTGCTTCCGACTAAAAAGTTGTTCCTTTTTACATATTTTGACTTTTATGAAGAAAGTTGGAGAGCAAAAGTATGGTGCAACATTTTATGTAATGACTGCAGAAAAGTACGACCAATTATGATGTAGCAACAATTTTAAGGAAGTGTCTGCAAGTATCAATCTTAACAGCTGAATATATTATCCTAAACCCTTCACATTAGTCAAAGTGCAACAAATTTTAACTTTGGATCCAGATAGGTACTGAAATTGCAGTGATCTTATAGATTCAAATTACAGTGAGATATTAATACATGGTCTTCAATATGTCTTCCTATATCTTGCACCACCAGATATTCCACAGTTCACTTTACATTTTCACTGCCATCTCCTTTACAGTTTCCAGTGGACTCATTTTTAACACATGATATATATATATATATATATATATATGAAATAATAAAAACAAATTTAGAAGTCAAAGACGAGCAGGAATTTTGATGTCGTAGAATGGCAAGATGCCGATCCACACTGAATAAGAAATTTGGCATTCGAGGCAGATTAAATCTTTATTTTATTTTCAGTAAACATATTGCGGCCACAAACAACTTGGCACATTATTTGTGCCTATTTCAAGAGGTTTGCATTTTTGATAACTTTGCAGCAAGAAGAAAGCAGCAGACAGCAATACAGCTATACCAAAGAGTAGCGAGCAAGTGCATTATGTTCAGGGTGAAATCTTAATTCAGACTGAGTTAGTTTTGGTTTATATTGATTGGACAGTTAATGTTGCTATAAAATTATTATTGGCTATTCGAGTTTTAGTTCCATTTACATCACCAGAATTATGTAAGAGTCAAATGACATGGATTAATCTAGAAATGACGCAGTGCAGAGAGATGTTACTATTTTTAGAATTCAGAAGGGAAATTTGCTAATTTAATCTTTTACATATTCTTTATTTTTCTTACATATATATATATATATACATATGTGTGTGTGTTTACCTACATAATCTGTGTATTTATTTATAATATCATTATTTCTTTTATTGATATTTTATTTCTTAAGAAATTGATATGATTTTAAAAAAGGATAGCATTTATATAATAACAAAATCATTTCATAAAGGCATGGTGGTTCACGTCTTACATTCTTTTCATTGTTACATCATCAGCTTTAAGATTTTCTCCAGGCAGTATATGCTAATTCGTTTTTTATTAACATAATTGTAAGACAATTTTAGCTCTATGTTTCCTGAGCAATCATGATTTCATTTGTGATATTCATGTTAAATTATTTCCAAGTCTACAATGGTGTGTAATGTAAGTTTTTCAAAATTTTAAGATATTTTCAAAATTTCAATTCAATTTTGTTAAGTCTTTTGACAATGTTTACAATTTTTAACACACCAGTAATAGTTATAATAAATATTTAGAGATAACATATACAGCATTATTTATAATGAAAGAGAACACAATTAATAGTTTAAACATGCTAGCGTATGAACATACTACAGCATGGGTATACACTGGTTATCATAAATTAAGGAAAAATCACGATTACTGAAAAAGGTACATGTAGAATTTTATGAAACTTACCCACAATATACTACACGAAATAAGGTATCAAATAACATAAAAAGAAATTACCAGACAATTATGGTAATATAGAAATTAGCACATGTATGAAACGAAAAAATCCTAGATGTCAGTTTGCTATAGGAAAAGTACCTTCAACATGGAATATGAAAAGCCTCTAGAGGCAATACAACACATACGGCGATGTGTGATGCTTTCAATTATGCGGTCTATCAGTTCGATAGGAAGCGAGAGCCATTGCTCTTGCAAAGCAATTGCAAGCGCTGCAAAGGTCTGAAGGGGCGGATTGAGAGCTGCTAGACGTCTCCCTAAAGCATCCCAAACGTGCTCAATAAGATTTAAGTCCGGAGATCGAGCTGGCCACTCCATGTGCATCATTGTTTCCTACTGATAATCATCTACGATGCGAGCCCGTTGTGGTTTTGTGTTGTCGTCCTGTAACAGGAAAGCATCAACTATTGCCCCGGCATATGAGCGCACATAAGCATCAAGGATTTAATCTCAATAAACCTGAGCATTCACGGTTCCCCTTGGAAAGACATGGAGGTCTGTGCGTCCACCCAGTGAAATGCCACCCCAAACACAGACACTGCCTCTTCCGTATGCATCTGTTTTACGGATGATAACGGATTCCAGGCTCTCTCCATATCAAATAACGCCTACCACCGCTTTCTAGACTAAACCTAGACTCGTCCGGAAAGAGAACAGTCCTCCATTGATCAGGCGTCCAGTGGACATGTTGTCGTGTCCACTGCAAACGGTCCCTCCTATGGCGTGACGTGAGCGGCACGCAAATGGCTGGTTGCCTCGCATACAGACCACCTTCCTGAAGCCTTCTACGCACAATTGACAATGACGCCAACCTTCCGGTGACTGCAGCAAGGGAGAATCTAAGAAGAGTCGGAGTAGCGGTCCTATTCCTGCGTGTACATAATGTAAAATACCGGTCATCGGCGTTCATCGTAGCATTGGCCGTCCTTGGTTGAACTTCCTAGATGCTGAATCTGAGGTTTGAAATTGCTCCAAAGTCTATGAACCACAAAAGGACTCACATTTAGCCATCTGGCCACTTCTGTTTGACTTTGTCCTACCTCTAGTCTCCCAATGACTCTCCATCGTAGTTCTGCATACAAATGATTCCTTGCGATCATAGTTAGGAATTGGATATCTCAGATTTCTGATGTCACTATTACAGTGAAATATGTGGGCTTGCTCTCAAACATGGACTTTGATGCTTCTCGAAGATGACGTATTCCGAGTGCAGTGCCACTAATTTGTATATTGCAGTTTTATTCAGCTACTCTTTGGCAACATATTCAAATTTTACACTGTTTGCCTTATTTTTGAGGGAATTGTCGCTATTTTTATGATTTTCCCCTTAATTTGTGTTAACGGATGTATGTACTGGAGAGCCGAAACGTTATGATCACCTACTCAATAACGCGTTGCGCCACCTTTGGCCTGCAAAACAGCTGCAACTCGCCGTGGCGTGAACGTACAAGTTCTTGGTAGATGACTGGAGACAAGTTGTACAAAATGCCTAAGCAGCGGCAACGCAAAATCGAGATATTCCCACACCGTGGTGTTTGAGCTCTGAGCTGCCGCTTCAAGTTATCCCAAATGTGCTCTAGTTATGTGCCAGGACATTTACTGGAATTCATACTTATGTTCCTTGAACCACTCTTAAGACAATTCGAGCTTTGTGACATAGGGCGTTGTCCTGCTGGAAGATTCCATTTCCAATTGGGAATACAGTTGCCATGTAAGGGTTCAACTGACCCGCAGTTATGTTTAGATAGTCCGCAGCTTTCATGGTTCTGTTCTACGACAACAAAGGAACCCACAGCGGCTCTTGAGAACTTCCCCCAAAGTATAACACTTCCACCACCAGCCTGTGTATGTCGTGCTGTGCAGGGGTAGCAGTTGCTCATCTGGAAGACAGGGTACCCTGATATGACCATCGATATGATGAATGAAAGATTCATCCAACGAGGCAGATATCTTCCACTTATCCATGGTTCAGTCTCGATGTTCCCGGGCCACTGTAGGTGTAGTTAACAATGACGTTTAGTCAACAGAGGCATAGGAGTGGGACATCTGCTGCTCGTTCCCATATCCAACAGTGTCAGCTGAACTCTGTGTTCCGAAACACTTCCACTTGGACCTACCTGCATCGCACTCGACTATCAGCTGAGTCACTTTCTGGTGCCGATTTGCTGCACCAAGCGGGACAGTCTCCAACGTCCTTTCTCTTAGATGGCACGTGGACGTGCAACACTTTGGCCTCTACTTCTGGTTTCACCGTCATTTATCCACTTTGCATAAAGACTAACAACGGCATGTCGTGAACAACCTACCAGTCATGCAGTTTCAAAGATACACGTTCCGAAGCTTCGGGCCATTATAATCTGCCCTCTATCAAATTCGCTTAGATCAACAGCCTTTTCTATCACTCACAAAAGTAAGTGGAAGAATGATTCCTTACCTTCTCCAACAGTGGTTAAATACTATTACCACTTAATCGCGTGCCCTCCACGTCATCCTGACGAGTTCATTGAAGAATATGTTGACGGTCGTAATAATGTTTTGGCTCGTCAGTGCAGCTTCAGCTGTTACATGTTTTGGTAACTCTAGATGTTAATATTAACTTATTAGTGCTGTGCACCTCTTGGTGACTTGCGTTCATTCAATCACGTAGATTCCTGTTCTTGGTTCTAATATTCGCGTAATTTATATTATATAACTTCAGAAAAAAGGTTCAAACCGTTGTCAAATTGAAACCAATGATATAAGAAGCATGAGTGCCCAACGTACAAAGTACAAACCTGAGTCTATAGTTCCCACCCACTTGAGTTCCTACTGTCATATTTTGCTTTCTTCCATGAAATTGGTGTTACGCTGCTAGCTGTTAAAATTGCGACGCCATGAGAGCGGCATGCAACAAATGTCAAATTTGCATGAAAGGTCTCATGGTGAGATGTGTAAATAATTAACAATTAGCATTCTAGCGCATGCGCACAAAACAGGAGTGAATAACACCAACTGCGTTGTGTGTAAATGTTAAACTAGCACACCGGGTTTGTCATTTAGAAATCACACCTGAACATTGGTTGTTTGAGTAAAAGTCATATTATACATACATATTATGAACGAAAACCTCCTACCAACACGCGCCAGAATGCTGCATGATCGTGGTTTATCGGGAGTAGGGTTTATTGTCTCGTGACAGCGCTGCTCACTCGGTCGGGATCGCAAGACTGACAGGCGAATATGGAATCGATGAGGCGTCCAAGAGGGCTATAATGATAGCCATGCAGGACCTCAGCGACCCCGGGCCACTAGCGCCGGAAGGACAGCCATATTTTCTTTGCTTTTGCAGGACTGTACAATAATTTCACGTAACTTAAGTCAGGAATTTGGTTCATGTGCAGCACGATAAGTGTCTGCACAGACCAGCGCCATGATTCTGCAGCACCACGGACTGTGAGGACGGCGACCGTTATTGCGGTTTTCGTTGACGAAGCAGCAGGGACCAAGCGTGCCTACAGTGGTTTGACGAACGACGATATCGGACACTGGATCCCGATGGACGTATCCGTGTGGGGAGGTGTAGGAATTTTCACGCTTAAACCAACGGCGTACCGAAAACGATGCGTGCATTTAGGAAAATTATATGACTGTTATGAATGAATCATGCAAGAGCAATGAGAAAAAAGAGGTAAAAATATGACGGAAACCTATCAGAATTCAATTAATTAACATGAGCGTAGTTTTGGTGCTATAATGTTACCATGCCTCCGCGCCTGAGACAGTGCAATCTGTGTGGCCGTACCTGGCGGCAAAGCTTTTATAGGCACTTAGCGGCAGACTGCAAGAGATGCAGGTATTGCCCCGGCTGCAGAAAGCCTGGCGCTGTCTGGTAAGAACTATGGATCTGATATGGACTCGTAAACTGACTGGTCGAAATTTTCGACATGCCTAGTGTTTGTACATCCGCGAGTGATATGCCAACCAGGAATTGCTTATATAAAGCAAACTCATTTTGAGGGAAAAATTAATCACTATGGTTAGAGAGAAAATGGACAGGATAAAAAATTTGAGTGACTTTGAATAAGCGTAATCGCGGCAGATATTTAGAATGGCAATATTCCGGGTCAAACCGTTCAGGAGTCTGCGTAAACGTGCGAGATATTGCGGGTCAAACCGTCAAAAGGTTAAACACATGGAAATAAGCCGCGTAAAGGTGATATTTAGCGCATATAATCAAAATAAGTTAAATAATAAATGACATAAATTCAGGTTAGCAGAGAAAACAATATATAAATGCATATGGATGTAAAATTAACCGATTAAACGCGATATACGAAAATAAATTTGTATTAAATAAAAATAAGCACGGAAAGCAATATATTAAGCTCAACGGAAGTGAAATAATAATCTAATAATGTAATATTTGTAATAATGAACTCTTTTATTGACAAAGTTATCTATTTAATGGAAAAAAATTAGTAAAATTCGGATCTGTCTTTGAATATCTTTCAATATTATAAAATTCCAAAATATTCCTGTTTTTAACAGTGCAGTTTCTAAGGAAATTATAAAAACATAAAATCAAAAAGTACTTTTATAGTTAATATCTTCATCGTATAATTTCAAAGTTCTTCCAAAACTATGAAAATCCATTATGAATTATTAAATGAAATCAGCAAATATTCTCATTTTAAATAGAAATTGAATTGCAACTATCTGATTACATGAAAGTTTTTTTAGTAATAAATTATATTCTTCTCATACTTATTTTTTTATTTTGTAAATGTATTCTGAAAAAAAAAAATCAAAATATTCGTGTTTCCGATTATCATTCACCCCCTCTCGCCATTATTTTCTTCCGCGAACAAGCATCTGTCTCCGAAAACTTCACTAATTATTTGAAAATGTTTGTATCTATTTATTGTTAAAAATTCACAAAAATAACGTGAAAATCCGAAAAAATAATAAGAAATATGTGAAGAAAAGTTTAAATCTGTAAATGCGAACAGCGAAGGTGGTAATTGAACAAAAATCAACGCTAAGAGCAATGGTTGCAATCTTCGAACAAACGAATCAGTTGAATCTGACGGGTTACCAGGTTTGAGCTATTATCGCCAATATTGGCAGTGTTTACATTTACCGGGGGCTTTGCGGAAGAAAACCCTTTTTATGCCCTTAGTTAACCTGTATGCGATAATTGTGGAATTATCAAGAATGTAAAAGTTTTTTAAGTGCGGCTAAGCCTAATTTTTGGTTATGATAGCGTCCATATTTGTTTACATTTGAAGATTAGCAGAATAGTGGATTTGTTGTCAATCTAGAGAAACTAAGATTCGTAACAAAAAAGAAACGTCTTCTTTTATTATTGCGACTTAAAATATGCTTGATTCATTCTGGAATTATCATTTAAGTTATTAGCTGGTTTTTGCTAACAAATTGTAATCTCTACATATAATAAAATAAAGAGTCTGTGTGTGTGTGTGTGTCTTTCGTTCGTGTTGCGAGTAAGCTAATAGACCCAGGGCCACGAAATTTGGTACATAGGTGTATCTACACAAGAGCCGGTGCACCTCGAAGCGAGTTTTTCGAAATTCGAATTCGAATTTTTTTATTTTATGTTTTGTGACCAAATCGCGTCATTTTAAGACATAATGGGCTACAGGAAAGCGAGATTTCACTCTATACATTTCATTTTTACATCGTCGTGAAGCGTAGACACTTAGCTATTTTACGAACTTAAAATAAATTTCGTATTTTAATAAATCGATTAAATACGAATTTATTTAGGAAGGTGAGCTTAACACCTTTTCAGCGGAATTTTTTTTAAAAAAACTTATTTTAAAAAATGTGCTGTTTATTTTCCTTTGATTTTTGGACAC
>KK115200.1:25067-78222 GCA_000611955.2 Stegodyphus mimosarum
CACCACAGCCAAGGGAGCGGACAAGCCAGTACCAGTACGGTCCCTGTCGAGCCTGATCCCATCCTAGGTACAATACCCGGGTTCTAGTCCTGTGAAGAATAAGGTACAATAGTACCTGATATTTTACCCCCGTGGTTGAGACTGTCTAAGTACAGATCCTAGCCAGTACTTCCCAGGAATTCTCCTGAGTCAACCCCCGGGGGGGAGGCATAAGTACAGATTGAGTTAACGTTTACCACTAGCAGATAACCACCGATAACCCCATACACGCCTCGCTACAGCCGTCTATTTATTCGGATCCATCAGCCGTTCAGAGGGCGCTGCTCAGCATACGCATGCGCTACGGATTTGCAATTCTAATCATTTGCATATCATGCGCTACTTTGCATTTCCTGAAAATTTCAGCTCACTCGCGTAAGTCCTTCATGGTGTTGCAATTTTCACAAACGTGAGTGTATTTTAGCTTATATAGTCGGCATATGGAATAATCTTCTCATCCTTTACATTTTACATCTTATACATTTTTACAGCGACTAAATGTTAAAGCTAAAAAGTGTATTTCTTTAATCATTTTAGTCTTTTGATATTCAAAAGCTTGGACTTGATACTATCCCATCGTACTGAATTGTTATTATTTAAACTATTCATTACTCTTGCCACTTCATCCACCGATGGTGGTTCTTGGTCTTCGTCTTGATAGCCCATAGAATGTCACGTGTTGTCCAACATATCTTTTCTATCAAGAGCAGTTTTGAAATGTTCTATCCATATTTTGAGTATTTCAGTTTTGTCATTAATAAGTTCCCCGTTTTTATCATGCAAGTGTACATCCCAGCACAAAAATCATTTCTGGTATTGTTTATTACATTATAGAACTTTCTTGCATCTTTCTCTTTTTTGAGATATTGTACTACCTTATAAATATCCTTCCAATATACTCTCTTCTTCGTTTTGAATAATCTTTTTTCCTGCCTTCTAATTTCTCTGTACTCATCCTCAGCATTTCTTATATAATGTTTTTTACCATAAGACGGTATACTTGGTCTTCCTTTTTGTCAATTATTTCACGTTCTCCATCATAACAGTCCTCTGCTTTCTTTTTTTAAGGGTTGGAAGCATTTTATAAGTTACTTCTAAAATTACGGATTTAAGTTTTCTTCACTTGCGAAATTCATTACTCTCAGTCTCAGTAATTATAATTTCTTCTCTACTTTATTACTATGTAGAGACATTAGGCTATTCAGAAGCAGCAAAAGAGGCAAATGCGCAATGCCTTCGCCGGGACTCGAACCTCGGACCTCTCGAATACGCACCGAGCGTGCTGACAATTACACCACGAAGGCATGCTAAGAAGGTGACCTTATAACTATCCATACTAATAATTTTAGAGGTTCCTAAGGCATCCGTGTCCAGGAATTCTTTCTTTTTGTACATTTTTTATAATAACATTTGGAAATTCTGCCTCTTACTTTTGAAATGACCAAATAATGGTCAGCATCTATGTTAGCCGTTCGATAACTTCTAACATCAAGTAAGCTGCACTTATGTCTCAAGTCCGTAAATACATGATCAATCTGAATCAATGTATTTCCATATGGAGAGCGCCATGTATTTTTATGTATGTCTGTATCTGCAAAACGTGTGCTCCCGATGACCATTTCCTCTTCAATTTCAAAATCCAAAGGTCTATTTACATTGTCACTGAATTCATTATGCAGGCTATGCTTTCTATTATAGTTCTGTAGTAGATTATAATCTGAACCTATCTTTGCATTAAGATTTCTTATCACCACTCTTATATCATTAGACGGGCATTTGCTGTAAGTCTCTTTCAGCTTATAAAAACATGTCATTTTCTGGCTACTCTTTGTCCTCAGTAGGTATGTACACATATGATGCTAACGTTTTGTGGTGTGGTACTTACACATATTTCACAAGTATTTTCATGAACAGTTTCAAAATCTATAACTTTATCTCTAATTCTTTTATGTACCACGAACCCTGTACCAAAGTGATGTTGCTTATCCTGGCAGCTAAAATATAGACTGCTCCCTTTCCTAAACATCTTATCTTCTACGCAGACAATCTATCAATTTTATATCCATTAACTTCACCTATTAGATTTCTCACTGTTCCACTCATAAAGAGCTTGCGTACATTCCATGATCCAGTCCTCATGTGCTTTTCCATTCCATGTCTTCTGGATAAGGTCTGTCCGGTTTTTTCTTCCTGAGATTTCCTAACATGTAATTTTTTACAGTGTGAGATTGTCACCCTCATGCCAAAACCCCAGCTTGGAGGACCAGTCCACTGATATAATCCCCAGGGTGAGGGTGCCCGACGATATCTTCAAACACTGAGTTCCTATTTTAGTCGCCTTTTACAATATGGGCAACTCTGTGAGTATTCTTTCACACCCGGTTACCACACTGGGGATTCCATATGTTACAGAGGCCAAATGGCGTAAACAGAAATTCAAATAAACCCAATGTGTTGTTACAGAAGTTTTTTTCAGTGTCAGTTCGATTAACAGGGATCTGGTACATACGCTGGAGCTAAATCTAATGTTGTAAATACTCTTTTCCCAGGAAATGCTTGGCTACAGTCCTATATAATGGAGAGGAGAAAACAGTCCGGAACAGTGACGACATTCAAGCTACGACAACCTCTGCAGGACGGTCATGCGCCATTTGAATTTTTAACCGTATGAAGATGGCTTGTCCAACACTCTTTGACGGACGCACAATGCCCTGCGCCAAGAGAAAATCAAATTCCTAGCGAATAGCCATGAGGGTTTCAGGTGATAGCCGACGAGGTTTAGAAAATATCAGAGGTCCTTTGGTCCCAATATAGTGAACAATATTATAGTTAGATTGCTCTTTGGAGATGTATAAAGGATTAGCAATTTCTGAATAATCAGTCAACGACCTTGTGAAATTTGGAAGAACACTTAAGGTATACGCTTAAGATAAAATACACTCAGCCAACTCTGACACTTGATGTTGTTATAGCATCCACGCAGATTTCTGGCACATGTGCACTTAAAATACTGCATCACACACACGGCCCCGAACACACGTGTGGTGAGCACCCATCGAAATCACGAAAATATTCGAAAATATTCGCGTCTTTTACATCTACTACATCACTGCTGTTGATTTTACACTGACGAGATGATGTCTGCTCGAACTTCACTTATGAACTTCACTTCAGTACTGTGGAATTATCATTGTGGTAGGTTATAACCCAATTTCGTGATACTGGAAGAACCTAAGTAGTAATTCGCTTAGTAAAATAAATCACTAGTCATCTTCATAACATAACAACTTTTATATTTTACAAAAACAAGTTACAAGAACACAACTAATTACACATACACAACTAACTCAGATACAGATATGGTTGCAGTTAAATACATAAAGCTTCTTTTTAGTTATAGTTAAAAAGTAAATGAGTGTTCAAGAATCCAGTTATGTTTAAACTGCCATATATTTAAAAGAACAGATTTATTTCTAAAACCAATATGCTATATTTAACAAAATCAAATACATATAACATTTGCGAAAACATTTAGGAAGCAAAAATGTACATTAAATCACTAACTACAATGCTATTTTCGCTTCAGTTCTCAACTGAGTCGACTTTGTGTAAGAAAGCAATAGTCTTTCATTGTTAAAAATAGCTGCAATAATTACAAATAAAGTTGTTAACGCTTGTATTCGAGTATCTGTTTTTGCCATTGTTGGAGCTTTAATTTTTAAGTGTTGGTGTATAGGTTTTATGTTCAAATACCAAATGATTAGTCAATATTAGGATAAACAATTTTCAATAACATGAATGTATAATGTTTGTGACACACATGATAACACAATATCTCCAGTAATAACTGGTTTCAAGTAAACAGAAAATAGTTGTGCAAGGGCTCCAACAGAATAATTAAATAAAATGCGTTGTGAAACATAAGGGCTGGTCCAGTGTTCAAAATTAAAGTGAAAACATTACAAGAAAGTTAAAATTAAATATAGCATTTATTTGATTTTAACTGAATAAATACAAATAGTTACATAGGTGGCGATTAAGTGGAAAATATAACAAAATTCATACCAAGTCCAAACAGGGAATTTAACATTGTAGACAAAGGAATTTCAGCCAACTTCATTGAGTTACAATTAGAAGTTCCAAACTGTGATGTAGTAGTGATGTGATACATTGTTGACATGGTGACTGGTTTCTAGGAGAAAAAAAAATAAATATTAGTTATGTGCAGTCATTTTCGTCGCCCTCCTTAGTATCCAACTCTCGTCTATTTCTTCCGACATCGATGTTTCTCTGATAACGCCGACACTTTCAGCTCCGTCTCCTTCCGTCAAAATGGCTGCATGTCAATCTCCCGTCAGACCTCCTCGTCAGCAGCTCCCAAGCCCTTTTTACTCGAACCGCCAAGACCGCTTGATTGGCGATTTTTGATGGTAGTAAAACCGCCAACAGCCCGGCAACCCCAGGGAAAAACCACGCAGGAAGGTGCCGTTCAAGGTAGAAAGAGCTCCATGAATTGGCGGCGAATCGCTGCTAGCCTCACTAGGGGTCCCAATCCAACATATGAATAGCCTACGAGTGAGAAAAACATCCCGCCAACCTGACCCTACGGCAGAGTTAGTAATGTAGAAACTAGCCTCTCCGCAGGGTGCAATTTTTACGAATGTTGACAGAAGTTTCACAGACTACCGTCTGGCGGGCGAAGAAATCGAAAACAAAGTCGTAAATCTATTTGGAAGGGCAACGGACTGAAATCGAAGGTTTTGAAGGGATAACAGTTAATTAGAATTTACAACAAATTAACTTCAATACTGATAAGTACTTAAATAAAATATAATAATTTCACAGATAATTTTCTTGGGTTTATTCCGACACCAAACACGACCACCATAGTAAGAAGTATATGAACTAAGTATGAGCATAGTACTAAGTATGAAAATTTTTATATATTCTCCACAACACCAAAACGACCACCAAAGTCAGAAAATATGGATCCCAAAATTTAGCAGAAAAGGGGGCATAAGAGAAAAAACTTAAATTAACTTTAAACACCAACTTGTGTAAACAAAACTTTAAAAAGATTGACCTTAAGGATCAACTTAACAAGAGATTAACAATAACAACCAAAGTTAAGAAAAAATAATTAACTAAACAGAATTTAAATAATTAACCAACCAAAAGTAAAGAAGAAAAAATTAATTACACAAGCAACTTAAAATCAACGTTAACCAAAACTGTCAAGAGAACAAATTAAATGACTACAATTACTTTTAAACAAACCAAAGAACTTACGTTCAACTACAAACATTAAAACAAATTAAACTTTAAGTCTGAAGCAAAATAAGTTAAACATTACCTTTAAAACAACTTAAATCACAACTGAAATAAGTAATACATAACACCATCAAACTGCTCTCGTTGCATATTGTTGCGTTTTACGGGTTCGTAGATTTGAGAGTATCCGATGAAAACACGATGCAGAACAATAAAAAGCACAATTTATTTACAGGAATCACTATTTACAGCACAGTTCCAAAATTACCTTTAAAAGCGTCGAAAATCTACAATAAATACGCTGAAACAATCAGCAACACAGCTTCAGGCTGTAACTGTAAAGGTAGCTTCACGGCAACACTAAACTTATAATAAACACCGTGGAACAATCACCAATACACTGTCAAGCTATACTGTAAAGTTAGCTTCACGGCAAAGCACTATCTCGATCGCTTTCCGTTCACCAAAACTCTCGCGTAGCAGCTATTCTCACAACTAATCACACTGCTCGCAACACTTCACAATATTCACAATCTCTTCGCAACTAACTTCACAATACTTCACAATCTTGCAACTAACTCGCAACTCAGAAACGCAAGGGTTTATATAGCTTTTCTTTAAGTTCGACACGTTTCGAGAAATATCTCGACAGGAAGTTATTCTAGAAGCTTCCCGATTGGACCATGGGATACCGCCAATTTGGTCGCCAAAAGGGCGATAAAGTCGCCAATCTGGCAACCCTACCATACATTATTTTATGGCAACCCTAGTGCTATGCCGGAAAGCTTACATACAGGCGCAACCGCCGAATTTTTCGTAACAATATCAAAAAGTTATATTGTACATGTATGTCCTCGAAACAACTTCGGCAATTTTTCGCAGTTTGGTAAAAACAACTCTACCAAAATTCAGAAGTTTTAATGGAAAAGCATCAACTGATCTGAAATTTCCTTCTTTTACTTTATTAAACGTATAAGGAATTAAATTACGATAAATTGTCCTATACATATTTTCTGCACTTTTAAGGTGTAGTAAACATTTGGCTTTGGTAGATTGGCTTGAAGAAAAGTTCTTGTTTTAAGCATTAACTTATGTAAATACGTTCATTGCCAAACGAAGTGAGCATTGTTTGAATTTAGGAGTAATCATAATACTGCATCAAAATAATGAATTTTATATAAGAGGAACAAAGTTACATCACAATAAAGATTAAATATCATTCAAGAAAATAATAATTATGCTTGAGATTTCCTAGATTTTGCTTTAAGAGTAATAGAATGTGATTCTTTTTTTCTGCACCTCTTTTCATATTCTAGAAACATACTTTTTCTTTACCAAGTGTGGTCCAATGTCTTCTACGCTATTGCAACCTAAAATGAACGAAGAGCGTGGAATAGAATTCAACATTTTAAAGTTTTCATTTAAAAGGTACTTTAAAAATTATATACTACCTCAAGGATAATGTAAATGCACCTGAAATTGAAGAACAACATAATAATAATAATAATTACTTGAAAGGTTAACATAAAATACAGAAATTTAGCATATTGATATTAAATTAAAGATTATTTAATAAAAATATATATGCATAGCTTTTAAGGGAAGGCGATTTAGTTTAATGACTTTTGTTAACACAAATTCTTTCATTAATGCATTTTAAAGGTAGGTGAAAGACACAGAGCTTTATGTAAAGAGCTTCCATTAACGATATGGTTCTTTGCGTTTCAAAAAAAGAGTATTCAAACTAACTGAAAGCACAGCGAGATTTGGAAACGTCTAAGATATAAATACATTTGTCGGAAGTTTTATATATTATCAGCTTTATATAAAATTAATACGAAACTGTTTCTGTTTTTCTACATTGCTTAAATTTAGTATTAATAGTGAATCCAAACAAACTTCTGGTTGAATGCCAGTAATACTTCGTTTCAAATAAATATCTTAAAAAAGACAGAAGTTGACTTTGTTTTGCTTCCGTAATAATAATTTTTTTACATTGCAATCTTAATTTTAGATCCTTCTTTAATTCCATCTTCCATCTAATCTGTTTTAAGATGTACAACAGAGTAACTAATTTTTATTGCTAAATTTAAAGTATCTTCTACAGTTCTGGGACCATTTTAAAAGTTTAAACTTGTCCATATCAACATAGTTTAAATTATATACTTCAATGAGAAAATAGTGTTAAAAGACATCAAAATATCGTTGTATTTCTGAAAAAGAAAGATTCAAGTCATGACAGAAGTGAAAGGGAATGTAATGGAAAATCTGAAATTGCATAGATTTTGTTATATTCCTAGCATACTGTTATATTTATAATAACAATATGCTAATATAAAATTGAGATTTTTATCAGAATGGAATGATACTTTGACAGCCACAAATCCAACTTAAGTGGACAATTTTTCAAAGCATCTCAAGCTGCTTTCTTGTGAAATTTCTGTGGGAACAAATTTTGTATTAAACTCAATAACTCGTAATAAAAACTAGAACATCAAATGTAACAATCTGAATTGAGACTTCGAAACTTATCGCTTTCTAAGCTATTTTAAAAGCTCTAAATCTGTTAAAGAGAGCTATATCTGAAGAATTAAAATGTCCTAGACAAGGAGTTTTCTTAAAGGTAAGAAATTCCTTCTCATTAAGAAAAACGTTTACAGTTTCAGGGTTGGGAAACTGTTCGAATTTCAAATTAATAGACAATAACATAACCTCATAGTAAACGCCAATTAATATGAGATGAAAATTACGCGACTTAAAGCAGCGGAAGTATGTAGAATATCACGTAAGCGCAGTGAAATTACCATACAAGTTTCGCTATTGATGTTTATTAAATATAAAAAATAATTTATGTATTAATAAGCATAGAAATAATGTGTATTTATCAAGTATAATATACCTTAAATATAAGTCGTCCATATACAAAAATTACAAACGCTTAATCATTAATTTTGAATGCATACTTTTGAAAGAAACTGGAGGGAGTAATCACACTCTATCAAGTGATAAGAAGGGCGGGATAGACCAATAAAGTTTGAGAACGATTGACTTAAATATGTAGAAAATGCCTTAGCTAGTATTAGTTCCGTTAGACTGTGGAGACAACTTAATTTTAAATAGTTATCTTCCAAATTTTTCCTACTAAAGGAAAAATAGACTCTCTTCAAATACCGCACATTCACTGCAATTGCGTCAAAACTCATTCTATAATCTGCTATATCTCACTGTGTAGCTCGTTAAATAGCTCTTTCGCAGTATTTTAATTTTACTCAAAAGCTTTGACACAGCAAATAACGTTCCGTTTCCATCTCTCGAAATTAATGCTGATAAACGGTCAACTGCTTAATTGTTAGCAATTTCCTCCAGCATTTACCACTACATGAGTCACAACTGAAAGACTGACATGAAACAGCTAAGACAAATTCTTTCCTTGCTTTCATTAATCTCAGAGCTTTCAGATCCGATTGCTTGTTCTTTCTTAATACACTTAAAACTTGAAATGCATATGAACCTTTTTTGACACCCACAGCTTTTTCTTCTAATAGTTCACTAATAATTGTTCCTCAGTTAAGATATACATAATATTCTTCTTCATCTTCAGTGGCATTGTCAGAAATGGCACCTATGTTGAAGTTCATGCTTCTACTTGTGACATTGCTTCAAATGCTGATTTCTTTACATACTTTCCTTCTCTTCCTTTCTACGCTCAAAAGATTTTTTTTTCAGTTAACTCCTTATTAACAGTGGTCTTGACCACTTTTATCGCTTTGATCTTCATTAAAATTAATTATGTTCAAAACACCTCCACGAGCGGTATCAGAAACAGCGCCCAGTTTATCAACAAAGAGACACACTTCTTCCTTTTGAGCTTTAGTCATGTAACATTTCTTCAAATTGTTAAGCAACAACTAGTCAGATTACATCATCTACATTTTTTAACTGTATGCCTTTGTGAAAGAAGTGAAGTCCGCAATAAAGATAGTTCTTCGATCGTAGCATATCATACTTTTTAACTGACCCCGTTACACGCAGGTGATAAAGAAAACGCAGAACTTGTCGAAGTTAAACAAATTTAAATAAAGTTTCCAGGTCTCTAATACCCAAAAGAAATGTAGTCTGATTGACAAGTAGTTAAAGACATTATTGTTGTAATCAGAATATCAGTGCAATGTTAATGCTGACTCTTGTTATTGAGCAATTCATGCTTTTAATTTAATTAAAATTTGCTATTCTTTGTTCAAGATGACCTTTAATATTCACATTATTTTAGCGTAATACGTTATACAACACAATCAGGCACATATTGTCTCTTATTAGTTCACAGTAATGAAATACATTCAGATTACGTGCAGAGACGGCCCCACGTGTGTGAAGCCTGCTGGACAACATTTTTCAAAGGATTGCCCTATGACAAAGGGAACAAACCACTCTATGTCAACTGTCATGAGGATAATGTTGCGAGTTATCATGGTATGTAAAATTTCTTGAATTCATAAACGCTAGCAAACCCAGGAGTAGAAATTATTTCGACAGTCTAATTTCAAGCTATGCCGAGGCCTTTGCTACACCAAAGAAGCTTGATCAGTGAAGGCACTAAAATTCTTCAAGATTATCTTTGCAAAATATATCAAGAACACAGGGACATGAGATTTTGTATAAAGGATCTAAGAAACGACTGATTTCTAAACCACAGATTGCTCTGTGCAGCCACAACTTCATTATGGATAATACGCTAAATTGTTACACTCATTTTTATGACCGTATGGAATGCATGTAGTATAAGAAACAAACGAGAGGGGCTTCACAGAGTTCGTCTTCGAAAATGACATTGCTATTTGCCCGGTTACTGAATTGTTGTTTGTGTTATAAACTACTCTTCCTATCGTTGTGACAATTTCCGACAGAGAAATTGTGACAACTTCCGACAGAGGAAGTCTTGATTTATGAAATGAGTAAAATTTTCTCTTGATTAATCTCCCAAAATAACAGCTGTAAGGATTTATATTTAGTTTAACTAACCAGTTAAATTTAATTTTAAGTTACTTTCCTATAAGCCTTCATTCCCCTAATTGTCAGTGCCAGAATATTTAAATTTGGTAGCGCACGTAAGAAAGGCAAATTCTACCTGTGGGAGAATGAGTTAAATATCGACGTTCCAGTAGAGAGAGGGAGAGTTTGGGAAATTTCCGTACGTGCTTATACGCAAACTTCCGCTTGCTTTCGCTAAGGTGGCGCAAGATTCGGAAAATAGCATTGAACACCCTCTACATATTTGGGAAAGTTTTGAACCATATAAATAAGGTAAATTATCTGGGAGTTACCATTAACCATAAGTTGATATGAACTTGCCATATTAAGCACGCCATTGGTAAAGCTTGTGGTTTTCAACATAAAAAAGATAGATTTACATACGCATTCTAAGGCCGATTATATGCTATCATTTACAGCCCTGGTCATGAGCCTCATTTCAGAGCCTCCAAAGCAGACTTCCGCAAACTTCAGGTAGTGCAGAATAATATTTTGAGAAGAATTTTAAATGCTCATTACCTGATCAGAGATAAAGTGATCAATGATGACTTGAAAATCGATCCTAAAGTGGACCACAATACTAAACTTAATAAGCGTTCCTTCAAAACTGAGCTTAGCTATGATGTTGCAATTTTTTTCAGAAGTTTTTAGTTACAAAATCTTTCCAGAAAGTAATCTGATCAGACCATTTTTTACTCACATGCTTAGAGACCGTAACCTAGTTTGGACTGCTGACGTTTACTTGTTTTCTTGCGCTGTCTGACTTATTTCTCGTCGCTTCGTATCTTATTCTCGCACATGCAGTACAGGAGACAATGGTCTCTTGACTCTTACCTCAGTTTTTTGACGGTTTTTGGAGCTTCATTTGGTAGCATGTAAATGTCAAGTGCCCTCAGAGGCTTAATTTTCTTACCTAGCTTATTAAGACCTCTTTCTCGGGCCACATAAGCAGTTTCATAATCTTTATCTGTATCCGTAGTTAAATAACTGCCAGTCAGAGATTAAGACTGAATTTCAGAGGAAAGATGGCAGTCTTTAGCCTGTAACATTTTCGGAATGGCAGCTAACATTTTTCGAAAGTTACAGGTCTTAAATGTGCTTGGTAAAAATAGTTTCGAAATGGCCACCTACTGACAGATTATTGCCAAATGTTTCCAAATATGGTTACAAAAATTAATCTCCAAAATTATCGCCAAATTAGCGATTTATGTTAAATTTGAAACGATTAACAATGAAACTCATTATAACATATAGTTTTTACAACACGTACAAAATAAAGATTGATTAACATACTTAAATAGAATAAATTGTAATTCTGACAAACTAAAGACTAAATAATAATTTCGATTTATTTACAGGTAGTCAAAAAATGTAAAAATAGTATATATAAGATTTTTGTAAATCAATCATTATTTGCAAACATTTTACGACATGCATTGGCAATTTTACTTAGATATGTAAATTTTGGGATTATTGAGCGTCAGATAATTACAATAAAGTTAGTGTAAATATATGCAGAACTGGCTAGTGTAAAATTGAAAAGTTAATGTTTTGGACAACTTTGACGCTCATTGAATAATATGTAAGAACAAACTGTAAAAGATAAGGATGATTACTTTGTTTACATCGAAGATAGTGACCAAAGGTAATAAATATTGAAAGGGGAAAAGTATTATTTACCAGCCAGATGCATTGCTCGATCTAATTCGTTTTTCAGGATTTCCAATACATGTCGCACACCATCCTGTCCCTGTAAATGGAAAAAAAAAGACTGAGAAAATATAAGAGTTTTACATTTAAATAATTTTTAAATAATTTAAAATTTTTAATAATTTAAAAAAATCAAATTTGGTTTTTTGTATGAGTTAATTTGAAACAGGGTAGGAAATATAATTGAAAACTAGAAAACATAGTCCGAATGAATGCATTACTTCAATTATAAAGAGATTTTCTAGCATTAAGGAATCATGCATTTTTTGTTGTAGTTATTCACTTAAGCTAATAAAGTTAAATTTTACTTATGATGCTCCTCGCCTTTTGCCTATGATAAAACGTCGAGGAACCTAGAGATATATTTTGCGACTTATCACTGAGTTCAGACAACTAAGACACAGACTCGAGTCAGGTTAAATTACCCTTTTATTAACTTAAATAAATAATAACAGTCGGCCCCTTCCAGGGCTTACAGAAAAGCTTCTACTCGTGCTTTAACTCAGAAAATAATACTAAACTAATCTAATGTTAACTAAACTAGACTTAGTCTTAGCTAAACATAATTATCTAACATAGTTGGCTCTTAACTTATACTAGCCGGCGAGTATCAACAGGCACGTATAATATTGCCGAGCCTAACAGCTTCAATAATGTATTAGCCAGAGGGCAAACACGCTAAGGACTCGTGGCTAAGGGGCTTGGCTCTAAGGGCTAAGGACTCTTGGCGCTCTCTATCGAAGTAAATTGAACTTCCAGTAAATACTACTTGTAACTCATTTGCATTCAACGCGATTTAAAAAACTCATTCTGGTAGGGAGTTGTAAGTGGGAAACAAGAATTGAAAGAAAAGGGTTTCAAAATTAAAATAACTGTTATAAAATTAAAAAACAATTTACATACTTACAAATCAAATAATTTAATGTAGTACAAAGTGTTTCTTTTTCAAGTTAATGAATGCAATGTTTCGGAACACATAAACAAATGTTTCGGACTAGGAATGCATGCTAATATCAAATAAAACATTAGACGAAAATCAGTTTTCATTTGGCCTTGTTTTTAGAAGAAGGAGTTTTTCGATTTTGAAGATTTCATGTATAAGGACGCTTCAGAGAATTAAAAAATTACAAGGAATGCATAAACTAGAACTCATACAAAAACAGAGAGTTCCCTTTTCACGGAACAAAGATATTTTGCTAATGAGTCTTGAGGGAGCGGAGGTAATTTTCTCATCGAAATCCTAGCTGATATCTTGAAATCAATATATTGGGTAGAAAAAATCTTCAGTCTAAGCTTGATTTCTAAATAATTTTGCCTGTAAATAAATATTAATGACCTGCAATAATTAAATACTTATCCTGTTTTATACACGGACGCACGAAAATCCAAAAATTAATTTGCTAAAATTATGACATTTAAAAAAAATTACTAAATAATTTAACTACTAATTTTTACTAAATAATGTTTAATAAAATTTTCTAAAATTATGACATTTTGTTTGTGGAAAATAAGAAACATTACCGGGAAAGGAACACAATTACAGGGTATTTAAGAATATTAGAAGAGTAATAAACATTTTGAGGTCGCTTTAAAGCAAGTCTTATGATATTTAAGGGCTAGAGGCAATGAAAATGATTGTGAGGATACGATATGCAACAAGCAACATTTCTAGGTTCTAGTAGTTTAGGTAATAAAAGCATATCAGAATGAAGAAGAAAATATACAGATTTCTAAAAAACATAAAAATCATGTAATTATTAATGAAATTAATTCTTTTAAAAATCATATGTAGCATTAAAATGCTTTTAATTTTAACTTGGGATGATATATAGCATGTTCAGAATAAAAGAGAAACGTTACATATTTTGCTTGCAGTGGTTCTCATACTTTATTCCGTTATTCGTGAGACTATGCATAAGTTATGAGCGTGTTAAGTATGTTAAGTCAGTTTGGAAAAGCCAAGAGCATGAACCGTTCGAACACAGAAAAGATTTATTGAGTCTCATGCAAAGAGCAGGTATTAAATATTGCCATACTGTACGTCATATTGAGTGTCATTGTACTGAATGCTGTGATATCATTGAATTGAATACTGTCATATTGAGCTTATTCTGCATTTAGTATTTCACCGAAGTGCATAAATGCTTTATTCTTCAATAACAGAAACAATGTATAGCTGGAACGAAACACTCCGATGTAAAATTTAAGACTACGAAAAAAAAAATCTTCATATTTTATGTTACGCCAAAGGGACGTTAAGGGTTAAAAATATTTTAAAACAGCATAACTTTACAATTTCCGATAGACAGTCTCGCGCGCTGGAGCTAAAAATATTTTATTCGGCACACTGTGTTGCCACTTTATGTATTTTTGCTTTGTAGCTAAGTGATAACTGAATTAATTGAATGAGAAATATATGTCTAATGAAATTCGGGGAAATAAGTTTAAATGAAAGGCAGGAAAAATGCATGTAATTTAATATTCCGTACAAGGAAGTCATTTGGTGTACACATCAGTTTTTTTTCTTTTAACTGCCTATTTATTTCTTAAAGAATATGGTTTTTGTTCCTCTTATCTTTCGAGAAATGTTTTACTCCTGAAGTAGAGGCTCATATAACTAAATGCTTTCAAAATCGATGGAGTGTTATATCTATGCAAAGCCTATGCCGCTGCTGATTTTTTTCTCTTAATTTTAAAGTAGCATTTCTGTAGTGTTTTATAATTAAATTTCAGACGACGGCTTTTAGTATTAGTGTTATAATTAAATAAAATAACGAAATACACTTGACAAACTGAAAAATGCAGTATAAAGCTTTCTTTTGCTCCGAAGCAGAGATATTTTTTACAATTTGTTTTCGTAATACATACCATGCTCTTTTCCATGCTGTTGCATGCTTTTCCATGCTTACCATGCTGTTGTGTTGGTTGTTGTTGTTAGGGTGTAAGATCTGCTGTCTATCTTTTGTGTACAATCTGGAGTAGATCGGTAGTGACTGCACAGAAGAAGGCTTAACGCTACCCTTTATTACACTCTTTAAATTATTTGCAATGCGTCAACTCGACGCTAACACACTACGCCTCTGCTTGGGCGGTAATTGAAACAGTAAGAACTAAACTCAGGATTTGAAGATATTAACAAGTAGCTCGCGCTACAACACGCACAACATTTTCCCAGACTTTCTAACTTTCCCTTCTAGAACTCGATATTTCAACTTTTTCTCCTACTGGTAGAATTTGCATTCCTTTACCTGCGCTACCAAATTTAAATATTCTGGCACTGACAATTTAGGGAAATGAAGGGTTATAGGAAAGAACTTCAAATTAAATTTAACTGGTTATTTAAAATAAATATAAATCTCTACAAGTTACTGTTGTTGTTGGTGGTGGTAGTGGTATCGTTGTTGTTGTCATTTGTTTTTCCATGCCCCAGTTTTGATGTAATTATTGTTATTGTAATGCGGTTAATTACTGTTTTGTCTTTTTGCATTTCTATTTTTTTTCAATCGTGTTATATGAGACTAATAACCAATACATAACAGAGGGATGCGTTTCGAATATTTTTAAAAGCAAGGTATTTTTTAATGGCTTATTGCCTGATTTAAATTTAGATGTTTTTTTGCAAACTGAGAAGTCTTTTCTCCTTTTGACAAACGATCCAAAATTTACGTTTCGTCTTCAAACAAGTAATTTAAAAAAAAAAAAAGATTTGTTTTCTTACTTTCTGACATAGTTTAGAACTGCAATTTCGCAATAATTAACCCTATAAACGATAACCCCTATTAGTAACACAAAACCTATTAGTAGTTTTAAAAAAGTCTTCTTCAACCAGGAAACTTATGCCATCTACCAACTGAAGTTTTGCAGCATAAGATACATGCTGTGTAAACGATGGGTACGGTACAATTTCAAAAGAATTTTGATGAGAGTATCGAAGATATTCTCGAAATGCATTTTGCTTTTGTGTGTATAAACAAATAGATTATTATTATTCTTACACACGGTGTTATAGTATGTAGCTTAATTTTGTAAATGTTTAAAATAAAAATCCTGTTACCGAAATATGTACGTGCATAAAGTGTTATAAGAGGTTTTATGCGTATTAATTAATGTGAGAGAATGAAACTGCGTTACCGTGCTGTATGAGGGTTTCTATAATTTCTTTGTCATGCAAGAGCGAAACCATGTTATAAGACGGGTATCTGAACTTTCCTTTTTTTTTTCTGAAATTAAATTTCAAGATAAATTGATTGCAGCAATTTAAACAAATAAGCATAGCATGACCTATTTTAATATATTGTTACGGATTTTGTATTTAGTTAGCTATTTTGGTAGAACTGTAATTAAAATTGTTTCATTTTCCCGTGTAATGCAGCGCGTGAGGAGTTTTAAGAGAAAGCTAAGCCTAAAACGTAAAAATACAGGAGCACGCGCATTTAATAAATACATATCTTACAATTTATATTAAAATTGAAATGATGCAATTGTGTATTGGCTGTAACTTTAATTCTACACTTTTGCTTTCCAAAAACCTCGAAAAATTACGAGAAACTTCTCGTGACTGATTAAAAATTAAAAAGCTTATAAAAGTCGGAGAAAAACATCTCAGTTCAGCTGTTTACTTATTAGTTGTTGTTGACTGCAGTGAATTCGAGGTGAGATCGAATAATTTCTCTGCACTTTGAATTGTGTTATATTTAATTTTTAGTAGTTTAAAACATAACTACTGTGTGATATTGTACGAATATTTGTAAGAAAACATTTCAGCATTTTGTTTTACTTCTTGTGACAAGAATAAATTTATTAACTTTTCATTCGACTTGTGCATTGAATCTGTTACAAGCCCGTATGCACGCAACAATATTTATTATGTACATTATTAAGAAAAGCTCATGCTGCATGAAGAACTTAAAATACATAAAAACATTTACTTACGGAATGGGCAAGACCCCACAGTGCAGGTCTTCCAATGAATACTGCTTTAGCACCGAGTGCTAACGCTTTAAGAATGTCACTTCCCCATCGAATGCCACCATCCATATAAATCTCGCAACTAGTACCGGCGAGAGCGGCACATATTTCAGGGAGAGCATCCAACTGCAAGAAATGATATGAATTCAAAATCGACTTCTGTAGTAAAAACATATTGTTTACATTCTGTGGAATTGTTAATAAAGTGATTAAAAGATTTTCTTGAAAATTACGAATCCACATTCGCAAATTTGGCATTGTAAAAATACTGGAGTTATATGCTAATAGCATTGTATTCTCTAATTAAAATAATTTATATATATATATATTTACATTGCATTACATTACATTTTATATATTACATTACATTTATTATATTGTTACGGATTTCGTATTTATTTAGCTATTTATTTTGAATTGTAATTAAAATTGCTTTATTTTCCCATACAACGCAGACGATTTTTGAAGAGAAAGCTACGTCGGAAAAGTAAAAATATAAGAGCGCGTGCATTTAATATTTAATAAATAAATATCTCGTAATTACTGTTGCCATCCACAAGTGTCGAGAAAAATCGAGGTTTTACCAGAATATTCTAGTAAATAATTAAAAAACTTATGAAAGCCGAATTAAAACACCTCATCTCAGTTGTAGTTGTAGGTATTTAAAGCGAACGGTTTGTTTACTTAATGGTGTTATTGATTGTAGCGAATTTGTTGTGAGATTGAATTAGTTTTTTTGAATCGAATTCTGTTTAACGTGTGAGATATTGTGATATTGTACGAATATCTCTGAGGAAATATTTCATCATTTTGTTTTATTTCTTGTGAAAAGAATAAATTTTGTTAATTATTTAGCGACTTGAGAATTCAATCCATAACGAACCCGTACGCACGCCACAATATATATTTACATTGTATTATAAGAATGAAGCTAACAACTGTCTCATTGTTAGTTTGATTATGGAGATCACAATATGAAATATCTTGTAAACCTTCAGATTGATATAGCAGCTTTTGTAAGAAATTTTCAACGCCCGATTGAAACGCTGATTTACACTCATGTCCATAAATAAAGGATAATTCGGAGTCACGCGGAAATCGAACTCTTAAAATAAATATATCACCTGTAAAATCACTACACACATCTTCAAGAATCATATGCAAATTTCAGGAAGTAACCAGATGACACCGATGGTACGTCACAATGACGAGAGTGTAAGAGAGTGATATATAAGGAATACAGGCAAAGAAGTAAAATTGTTCGCAGGCGCTTTATAAGCATTTCAGTGCAATAACCGAATAGTTAATAGTTATGACACAAAGGACGCATTTGGATGATTTTTTACGTGGTAGAATTATCGGCCGTCTGGAATGTGGGCGTACCCAACTGGAAGTATCAGACGAACTTGGAATTGCTCAGAGTGTCATCTCCAGGCTTTGGCAACAATTCCAAGATGATGGTAATGTGAGTAGACGTTACAGCACAGGTATCCGCATAGTTACAACGCCGAATGAGGACCGGTATTTGGCAGTTACTGCCAAAAGAAACAGGCGGAGCACAGCCTCAGACCTGTCTCGTCAGCTCTCTTCAGCCACTGGTACGACAATTTCAAGGCAGACCGTGTACAGACGCTTAGGGCAGATTGGTCTATATGCTCGTAGACCTGTCAGATTCGTTCTACTTACTGCAACTCACTGTCGCCTGCGGTTAGCCTGGAGTAGAGAGCATGCATTGTGAACACCGCAACAGTGGGCTTGTGTGATGTTTTCCAACGAGTCCAGGTTTAGTTTGCAGTCTGATTGTCGCCGGACTTTCATATGCAGAGCTCCAGGTACCCGTTACCACTTTCTTTCTTTTCGCCATCGACGGAACAGCTGGCCCACTGGGTTAGGTGCTTTTCAGCCTGTTGGATCCCGTCGATGGAATTTAAAGTATATATATATATATATAAAAGAGCTTAGTAGTGTGTCATCCTGCAATTGACCACGCTAAACGAGGAGCATTGAAATAAGGACCAGAACATGGAAAAAAGGTGCATGATGGGGACTGCTGAGACTAAGGGGAACACTTATTAAGGTGCATGTTAGGCAGACATTTATACAGTTACGGTACATGTTGGGCATACACTATTATGGTACATGTTAGGCATACAGTTATATTAATGATAGCTATATAATCAGGTACAGATGCAAAGATGAACAAATACATTGTACATGTTAGGCATACACTATTATGGTACTTGGTAGGCATGCAGTTATATTAAGGAAATGCTATATAATCAGGTACAGATGTAAAGATGAACAAATACATTACAGATTGTGGGATCCGTTAAAAGAGTGCTGGATTAATCATAAAATTAAACATAATTGGGAATAAAACAAGGAAAATAATAATAACAAGTAAGACATTAAGTAAATTAATATATGTACAGAGCGGGCTACTGACGGCACAGTGTCCAAGAAAAGAAGTCACTCCAGGCTGTCAGCAATGCTTTTAGCAACGGTAGTGCAGTCTCTAATGCGGCTGAGCGCATATTTGTTCTTAATTGTGTTCTTAAACCAAGCCGGCATATTGATTGCAGCTGGTCTTTTTAAATGTGAATTCGCTGTGTGAGGGCAATCAAACACATAGTGATCTGGATCACCAGTTCTCCCACAAATACATTGGTCACTGTCTCTTAGGCGAAATCTGTGAAGATACGACATATATGGGCCATGCCCTGTCAGATACTGTGTAAGGTGCGAGGAGCTGCTATTTAAATTCTGGTTAACTTCTGATTGGAAATCATACAGTCTTCTGCCTGTGGTGCTTGTGTCCCAGTAGTTTTGCCACTGCTTCATTAGTTTCCATTTGAGTTTAGTTTTCAGATATGAGTGCGGAAGGGGCACAACAATGCTACTCACGACCCGTTACCACTAAGAAAACATCATTGAACGACACCGTTACGGTGGTGCAGGAGTGCTCGTTTGGGGTGGAATTATTCTGGGTTCCAGAAGTGACCTGCATGTTTAAATTGGAACCATGACAAGCCAAATCTATCGGGACGTCATTCTGGAACAACATGTACGTTTGTTTCGATGTTTTGTTCAAACATCGTAAGCGAATGCCTTCAGTCGGAGGATACCACCCGTGTGGACTGGCCAGCATTCTCACCGGACTTGAATCCAATAGAGCACGTGTGGGACATGCTTGGCCGACGAGTTGCAGCTCGTCAACCTCCTCCTACATTTCTACCGGAATATCGGAGTGCATGGCTTTTTGAGTGGCGTAATATCCCTCAAGATCAGATCGATAATTTGATACTCAGCATGCCTAGGCGTTGTACGGACTGTATTGCATCGTCTGGGAGACATACAATGTATTAACAATCATACCAACCATGTAATATTGTTTTTTTGTAAATAGGTTTTGTTTGTAATTTGCTCCAGGGAGAAAAAATCGCTAATTTTTTTAATAATATCAAACATATAGCATCTTTTTTTACTCTTTACCTTTTGTTTAATAAATAAGCTTTACAAATAAGTCAAATTTGTTTTGCTTCTAACTCTTCCTTTGCCTGATTTTGCATTATCCTTAATTTTTGGACATGAGTGTAAGTTAACGGCGCAACTAGCGAAAGAAGGCTTTCGTGTGAATTTCGAGCTGATTGATTTAATTAAATTGAAAAATTCTTAATTATGCTCCCGAAAGAATGTTGGTTTGTATTTGTATATTCGGAGAGGTGCTTTAGTAAACTAAAATTCATAAATTGTAGACTTAGAGGTTAGGGATAATGTTAAGATTATAGACAATGTTATTGAGAACGCTGATAGTTAATATAATTTGAGCTAGTTTGGGGAATCATCAGAGTATGAAAAATTCTTCCTTGATGCCTTAGATGAGAACTTTTATTTATAGCAATCATATTATTAAGACATTCCTTTTGTATGAAAAATACGGTATGCACGTGTTGCAAATAAGCGACTGTTTTTCCTTTGAATATTTTAAAACTAATACAGAATATTAAAATCTTAATTTCCTGCTCTAGCAAGGATAAAGGCGTTAAATACAAACACTTCCAAAAGTTAAGCATGGAGAGGAAAATACAAATTTCCAGAAAACAATCAGAATTGAAGAGGATGCGATTCGCTGCAGAGGTAGATGGAAGTATGCAAATATGTTAGCTAACAGCCAATCGCGTTTTCATGTTAAGAAGTATGCAAAAAAGGCAGTCTTATAAGAAGCCAACTTTATGAAGGGTTACAGAAGTTGATTGTAAGTGCTGACAGAAGGTGTTTAAAACTTTCGTACAATTTGTTTTTAGGATATACGTGTTTCTATGACTTCCAGAAGACGAATGGAAGATTCTGAGTGCTGGCGTGCTGTGGGGCGCATTGAAGCAGGACAGTCGATCACGGATGTTGCTCTTTTCTTCGTTCATCATTCTGTAATTTCACGTTTATGGAAACAATTCCAAACCACACAGACAGTTGTCCGAAGACCCGTAGTCGGTCGCCCACGGGTTACAACCCCCGCGGAAGATCGATATATTGCTATTACAGCCAAGCGAATTCGCAGAGCGACCTCCACACGTGTGAGATCTATGGTTACAGCGTCCATTGGTAAGGCGATATCTACAGCTACAGTACGAAGATTACATATGAGTGGACCGTACGCCCGGATACCTCGAGCTTGTGTACCTCTATCCGTCAAATCAAGAGGGGCACGATTAAAGTGGTGACAGGAATATGTCAATTGGAATGTGTCTGACTGGGGCAATGCCATGTTTACTGATGAGTCAAGATTTGCTCTGGAGTCAGATGACAAGCGTATAAGGATACGGCGTTAACAATGAACACGCAATCAGTCCCAAAACATCACCGAACATCACGCATTCCGAGGCGGAAGCGTTATGGTGTCGGCAGGGATTTCATTAGGATACCTACCGACCTGCATATCTTTAAGCGGGGTTCTTTGACGGCTGTCCGGTATCGAGATGAAGTCCTAGAACCCATTGTGAAATTGTACGCAGCAGTAGTTGGCCGTAAGTTTGTTTTAATGGACGATAACGCACGTCCCCATAGAGCTGAGATCGTCGATGACTACCTGGAGAGTGAAGGGATTGCGCGTATGGCGTGGCCAGCATATTCGCCCGACCTTAATCCCATTGAAAATCTTTGGGATGCTCTCGGCCGTGCTGTATCTTCACGTTTCCCACCTCCAGCCACACTTATTGAGCTGGAAACTGCTCTACAAGAAGAATGGCGATTGCTTAATTCAGCGGTGGTTGACCACCTAATTGAAAGCATGGTCACAAGGTGTAAACTTTGTATACAGATGAGGGGGGATCACATACCCTATTAATGCCCTTTTTTCATTTTATGCTGTTTATTTTCACTTTATACATAATTCTGTTTAAGTGTCCAGTATGTCATTATCTGGTAACTTACAAAAATTTAATATTGTTTTCATTTCTGTATATAATTATTGATTTTGTTTTATGCATAAATATATATATGCTACTTTCCTGCCGAATTTTGTGTCAATCAAAGCAGTATTTGTTGATTATTTCGCATTTTACATCTTCGTGCTTAACGTTTGGAAGTGAGTGTAATTAATTGCTGGAAAATCTGCTAGAAATTTTAGGTCTTAGGCGTTAGGTCTTCGCTTATTCAATAGGTATACGACCCTAAAGTCTTTACCTATCTATAACTGTCCTTATTAGGAATCCTAAAAGTGAAAAAACAAATTCCAAAAGTTGGAATAAACCTGTACACTTGAAGTGTTGAATGACATCCAAAGTGGAAGTGTAACATTGGGCAAAATAGCGATTTAACATCTGAAGTATAACTTTCACATCGTAAATGAAATTTAATACATCAGTAGCATAAAAACTTTGGCACAACTTTCTCCTCGTATTTGCTACGTCTGAGTGTCCTCCTTCCTCCGTGTCTTGGAGCAACAGAATAGCGTGGGCTTAATAGTTGAGGCAAATCACAGTAGTGGGCGGAGCATAGTCGCAGAAAAGAAAATAAAAAACACTAAATTCACCATGCACATCGATCACCACAACTCGTTATGATGTATCGTCCTTGGTCTTTTACAGCGTTGAATGACTGTGTAGTCATAATCTCCAATGCTACGTACAGCTTCATTTTCATGATTATCACATTTGGTGTAGAAATTATGTGAGGCAATTAAGATCTCGCTATCTAATGGTTTGATTTTCATTCCACGATGTATTGCAGTGTTTTTTACAAACCACGGTGAGTCTGTAATACTTCTAAGAATTTTATTTTGCAATCTTTGCAAAATCTGGCGATTTGATCTAGCTGTAGCGGCCCATGCTGGTGCTGCGTACAATAAAATCGGTCTTATTGCTTGAAGATAGAGAATTCTCTTAGTACTTAGTTGTAATTTTGAATGTCTCCCTATTAAAGCATAAATATACTTAAAAGCTTTGTGAGCTTTTTCACGAGTATACAAAATATGCGGCCTGAATGTAAGCTTATCGTCAAGAATTACACCCAAGTATTTAATATTTTTAACTGTGGGTATTGTGGCGCCATCTAATGTTATGTTGTTTACTTCTTTAAGGTTGTATCTAAAAAATATGACTTGAGACTTAGTTGCATTGATTTTGATCTTCCAAGTGTAAAACCACTTGGTGAGGATATTAACGGCTTTTTGAAGATTATCTCTTGCTCTGATGGGGCTGATAGAACTGCACATGATTGCGGTGTCATCCGCATAGCAGGCAAAAGTAGTATTCTAGAAATTCTGTAGAGTTTAGCTTTTAATTGGTAAAAAGAGAAGAAAAAAGTGGTGAAAAGAGAAGAAAAAAAATTCAAATTTGAGTACTTGCATATTTTTAAATCTAGCTCTACACGTTTATATAAAATTTGAATGCCCTTGTCAATGTATTACAAACTAATTTAGCAACTTTATTTCAGCTTTGTTGTTTAATTAATTATAAAAATATTTAATGGGTTTCATTTTTCAGATTTCTTTTATTTATTTTAGATAATCATTTTGAAAGAGTTTTATTTAGCAAATATTTATAAAAATAATGTTTATTATAATTGATATCAAAACAAATCATTGAAATTTAGTAAAGAAACAACTAAATAGAATACGTTTCCATTCTAAAGTAGTATCTTTATAAAACAAACTCTAAGTATCCACTCAAATAATAATTCATTTGAAAAGTTGTGCGTTAATTCAGTTATGCATTCATAACGGAAGGAATTACCAGTAGAAGAAATATTCTGCTGTCATTATAAACAGAATAGCTTTTGAATATTGTTTTGTGTTGCACCAAAGTATTATTTCAAGTTACATTGAATAAATAAATCCCGAAATTTTCTTTACGATCAATAACAGCATAATATTAAGAAACTGATAACGGCAGTCAAATGATTACGTTGAATGACCAATCCAAAATATAAATTTACTGTAATGGAAAACTAAAATTAAGGAATATTATTCACTTTAGAAAAGGTACTAAAACAGATAATATATTCTTAAAAATTTAAAAGTACATTATCTACCAATAAGTATTTGGACATCTGTGACAGGGAAAAAACGAAATGTATTCATATTCAACAGCTGGAGAGCTTCCACGAGGGGCAATTATAGCTTAAACA
The DNA here is from genome assembly GCA_000611955.2 of Stegodyphus mimosarum. NCBI lineage: Eukaryota > Metazoa > Arthropoda > Arachnida > Araneae > Eresidae > Stegodyphus > Stegodyphus mimosarum. Next base: position 49,710 of record KK115200.1, read on the forward strand.
CTTCGCGGCATACTTTCCGCAAGTCTTTGTACGACGGTTATTGGTATCTTCTTCCAGTTGGCTTGGAGAAGAGATGTGAATTCCTTCACCGATATTGGACGGCTTAATTTGGCATCCAACTCGTCTCAGAGGCTCTCAAGAGGATTCGAGTCTGGGCTTTGGGCAGGCCAGTCCATTCGGTTAACAGCATTGTTACCATACCAATCTTTGGTGGACCTCGCAGCTGTCATTGTGGTCTTGAGAGTAACATGTGTCCAACCCGTTTTTCACAACGTAGAAAACACACTCTCATCCAGAGAATAATGCAGTAGACTTCGGCGTTGAGCTTTCTATGAATTTGGTTCAATGATCCTAGTCCATTCCATGAGTACACAACCTCAGACCATAATTCCTCCTCCGAAGAACTTTATTGAGGGCACAATGCATTCTGGTGGTAGAGGGTCAATATTGATTCATCGCTCCAAATACTCCGTTTCTACTAATCTACGATCCACCGTCGACGTGTTTAGCTCAAATTAACCGAACAGCATGTTTAGACTTTGTGATCAAAGGCTTATGGGCGGCAGCACGACCATGAAAAACAAGCAGATGTGCTTCCTTACTAATGGTATTCATCGAAACAACATTCAGGATGCCTATTGAAACTCTTGTGTATGCGGGACATCGGTTGGGTGTTGTTCTTCCGAATTCTTGTGAAAGGCACTACCTGTCAGTCTCTGTCTATCGTGGGTCTGCCGATTCGGGGCACAATCCGACAATCACAGCTCTCTCTCCACTTCGGAATCACGTAGGACACTGTCGATTTTGGAAAATTCAGTTCGCTAAGTATGCCGCTTAAAGATCAGCCATTTTCGGGGTACACGACGATTGCACCTTTCTCGAAAACTCCGCACTTCGTAGCATCTAGCATGCGACTAAGGCCAATGTTGTTTCCTGCACGATATTTGATGTGGACGGCGTGGCGTATACTAGGACCGCAGATATTGGTATTTTCTTGGGTGTTAAAATAATTGTTGGTAGATAGTGTATGAAATCATGATTCAAATGAGATGTAATTCAGTTACCGCCGTATCAACTCCGTCTAGTTGTCGTCCTCCATGATTAGAGACCCACACTGCTGAAGCTCCGTGCTTCACTGCTAACAAAGCATCTTTAGCTGTAATTGAAGTATTATCATTAAATTAAACATGTTTGAGAATCAGAAAGGTTTGCTAGTACTTTCAATTACTAATTTAGTTACATATTCAGGAAAGATTGAATTTTATCATTTGATTTTGAAAGAGAGCGATTAGGTTTAAAACTACGTAAACAAAAGTTTAATTAACCAGATAAATATTTTTCGGGAAATGTAGTATACAGTTTATATGATATACCAAATTAATGAAGAAAGCGCTTTCACTTTGGGCAAGGAAGATTCATGATTAAAGGTTTGTGTAGAACAGCTTTAAAACATTTTGATAGAAGTTCCTGTCATTTTTATTTTATTATTTTTGATAAAATAGTAAATAAGTGTTCAGATTTAATTATAACTTTAACTAAAATCAGTGCCCTTTTAGTTTGGGTTTTTATTTGTTTTGCTGAACGCGTTTATTCTTAATCAATTCTTGATAGCTAAGTACCTTGAATTATTTCCCCCCTGAAATGGGCGAATTTAAAGCTGCGCGATGTCATAAAAGAGAAGAATTTTCATCTTATAAATGTTTTAATGCAAATTATAGAAGTGTATTGCACATTTTTTGAACTGTAAGCATATGGCTGTAATTAACAAAAACAAATTAACTGGCATCAGCATTTTACGGATATGTGACCCACCTAAATAAATTTTGGAATAATAGCTACGTTATTACATTTTTGAATAAAAGTATTCTAAGTTTTAAATAAAAAGAAATGCAAAAAATCTGGAATTAATATCATCGAAAATAAAAGAAAATCGGCAGACGCAGAAAACCCGTGCTTCAAATTTTATTATGTATATACATGGAGCAGTAACGACATGGAGGTTGAGCTGCTAGCAGTTTTGCTGAAGAAGTTTCTGAACTACCCTCGCTGAATCTCTAAAAACTCTCGACGATCAGCAGGGTTTCTAGTTACAATCGAATGATACAGTTCGCAGGAAAGTGGTAACGCTATGCAACCGAAGAAAAAGAACTTCACAGCTGAGTGTACTATGAAACTGGGCGGCTTGATAAAGGTGACGCACAATTATGAAAGGTTATAAGGTATATCTCCCACATTCTTAGCGTGCCTTCGTGGTGTAATGGTCAGCACACTGAGCCGGTATTTCAGAGGTCCGTGGTTCGATTCCCGGCGAAGGCGTTGCATATTTTTCATGTCTCCTGCTACTAAATAACCTAATGTCTCTACAGTGGCGCCCGAACTAAAAGGGCTGTGGATGACGACTCTCCACACCCAGGATTTGGCGACTAGGTCCCCTAAAACCCTAGTCGCCCTTTAAAAAGGGGAGTATATAAGGTATATCTCCCACATTCTTAGCGTGCCTTTGTGGTGTAATGGTCAGCACACTGAGCCGGTATTTCAGAGGTCCGTGGTTCGATTCCCGGCGAAGGCGTTGCTCATTTTTCATTCTCTCTTATTTCATAAATACCTAATGTCTCTACAAGGTCACCCGCTGTTCGAAAAGACATAAATCTTCATAAAGGTGCAGTGGTATAAAGGAGCGTGTAACTGAGAAGTCCAAACCATGCTTAACCAAAAATGAAGAAGAAAATTCCAGAAATCTAGAGAAGGTGCAGCTGTGGAAGACGTGCAATTAACCAGAAAAATTAAAAAAAAATACTGCTAATAAGGAAATACAGAAAAGAGACACTGTCACGTCAGAAGTTAAGCTTTTCGGAGCCCAAGTCCTGAGAGTGAATTTTGCTAATTGTTTGGGTGTCACCTTCAACAGAAATTTCACTTAGCATGACTATAGTATAGCTTATGACATTACATTTAGGCTTTTTCCATTACTAAAAAGTGAACACCTTTCTCTCAATTTGAAAAAGAGAGCGTATACTTCCACTCTCCGGTCGATTATTACTTTCGCGTCTCCCGCATGGGCGAATGCCAGTGAAAACGAAATTAAATTACTTCAGACTCCTCAAAACAAGGTTTTACGTTTCATCATTAATGCCCCTTACTTTGTCAGGAATGGATGTCTTCACTTGGACCTTAAAATGGAAACAATACAAGATTTCATCAGTAAGACTTAATGAAAAGTTTTACAATAGGATCATTAGTAATAACCCTGCAAATTTTGTGAATGTTCTAGCCTACGAAATTTTACAAAAGGATAGAAAATCAGACCGTTCACTGCACATGTTTTGCATTATGACCACCGTGACCAGGCCAACCAATCAGAAAGTGGAACCTCACGAACTCACCTTCCTCAATCGTAGATTTCATTTTCTATTTTCTACTCATTCTAGAAATTCATTCAGTACTTCAACGCACAGGCTGTAATTTTGTGATCAAGTGTTCCAGATTCGTCACTCCTCCTCATGTGATTAACAGACTGTAACAGACTGGACCTCTCCTTCCCTGGAACTCCAGTCAGGCATCTTCTCTAAAAGAAGCAAGGTGCTTCACACCCTTTGCTCCATCTATTTCTGCCTCCCTTGGAGAAAACGTCGCTGATGTTTTTCACCTCCTCCAGTCCCGTTTGGGACTCATTAGGAACTGGTAAGAGCAGGAAAAGAAATCTTCTACTGTAGACCAGTATGTTAGAAACGTATCAACGTGTTAAAGGGAGCGTGCATGACAGTAGATAAGTTTTTCGCTAGAAAGCGATCGTCGGCATCGTTATGACAATGCAGCAATTTTCATAAAGGCCAATGCAGCGTCCCTTTCCCCGATTTTCGTTGTAATTACTAATTGATTAATTAAGCAGGGGATGAAATAAATCTTCACCACTTTTATAAAAAGGGAGTCTTTGCTTAGCGGTGCCAGTATTTATGAAAAATTATGGATTATTATAAAGCTGTTAGCATGTTTATAAAAAACGGTGTATTGACATTAAAGTTCCCTTACCTTCATGAGAAACCCCAACCGGCATAAGGGTGTCAAAGATTTCTTCTATCAAAACAACTACACAGGTCGTTATTCTTGGAACAGGATTCGAATATTTTAGCAAAACAAAAAAAAAAAAAAAAAAAAAAAAAAAAAAAAAAAAAAACGTTATTTTCACCAAAAATACAATTACAAGACGCATAAAAAATGAAGTTGATATATGTAGATTCTGCTTAACCTAATTTTTCGAATTTTGGATCTGGAGTAAATAGAGACCTCGAATTTAATAAAATTGTCTAAGTCTTCAATATTCCATTAGATATTCAGTTTTTTATATGGTAAATGGAAACAATGTGTAACTTTGGAAACTGTTTAAAGAAGCTTGAATGTTCTGTTAAAAAAAAGAGAGAGCGGTTACCAAGGAATTCTTTCATTTTTCCTATAGAAAATGCGAAACATTCTTTTAGTGTATAAGCTATTTAAATATGCCTTTATTCAGCATTGTTTTACAATTATATGTACTTATTAAAATTTTAAATTAACTTATAATCACTGCTTGATTTAAAGATTGTTGATAGTTATTCATATTTATTCATTATTAATCCGGTAGCGAAACACTAAAAACTAAACTAAACTCGGCGGTACAAACAGCCCTTAGAAAGCTATGGCCGGCATTGCCCTTATATCTGCTTTCTAGTCCGTGGGTTCCGGAGTGCTTGTACCTGTTTGCTTGGACAACTGGTCAGCCTGTCACAGGACCCCCGCTGTTTAGTCCCCAAGTCAACTTGGTGCTCATTTCATCGACCCCCTCAAGGGCTGGAAGGCTGAGTCAGCCTTGCCCAGCTCGAGGATCGAACCCCGGAACTGTGGTGCTGCTGCACGACGCACTAGCCACTGAGCCACAGGTCTTCAGTGCAACACTAGATAAAGAAATATTAAATGCAGGAATTCGAAACATTACATTACAAGCAGTAAAAATATTTTTACCTTCCGGAAACTTATATACGGAGGTAAGAGAGGTCAGGTTTTCGATTCAAAAATTCGCTAGTACGTATTCAGTGAATAAAAACGAATTAGAGGGTCCCCAGTACATGGTTTCACTATTTTGGCAATTATGTCTGTTTGCATGTGTGTGATGAGTTTTTCGTCCACGATAACTTTTGTATCCAACTTCCAAAATTTCCAGTTCTCAGTATTTAAGCTTTCATATTCATCTAAAAAGTTGACTGGATTTTGGGTTGAACTAGACAACCGACATTGGTATCTGAAGCCCATAATAGCTTATAATAGACAAAAGAAAGTAGTATTTTACTTGAAGCGCATAACAGTTTTGCAGCAATCAACGTTACAAGGTATTTCTCCCTCTTTCTTCTCATGCCTTCGTCGTGCAGTGGTCAGCACACTTGGCGCGTATTCGAGATGTCCGTATTTCGAGTTACGACGAAGGCTTCGCTCATATTTCATCTCTCCTGCTTTCAAAAAATACCTAATGACTCTACGACGTAACATATTATTGCATATATAAACCAAAACATTCATATAAATCATAACATTCATAATTCTTGCAGCTGAACAAGCTCTGCTTACTGATACCTAAATATCAGAAGGATATACATGTAGATCAAAATGAATTTAGATTTCTTGCTACTATAGAAATAATGCAGAAGAAAATTAAATTATGGTATTTGTTTTAGATGTATTATAAACATTTTTCTTTAATTAAAAAATTAAATAACATGTTATAAACAAACTCTTTAAACTTCGGTTAAACTGACTAACTTTTTCTCTACCACTAGTACCGGTAAAAATAATACTGAAGCAATGAGAAACTCTTTAACTGGATGGTTGATCCATATTAAATCAATAATTACATAAATTTAAAAGTTATTTAATTGAAATTCAAACTTAAAGATTCAAACTTGTACCAATTCATTGTCAAAATTCCATAAGGATGTTATCTATTTTGAAGAATACTATAAGTCATCACGACTAAATACATAATACTTTGTAACACGATAGAGATAATTACAAATTCAGTGTATTAATACGCAACCTCACAAATACCATGGAAGAAATATCCGTACTTAAGTTTGATTAATCAAGTTCAAGAAATAATAACAATTCAATAAATTCATCTATTTCTCGGCGCCATCTATTAATCAAAATTTCTCACTAATAATATACATTAGTGGTTAATAAGTTTGCGTTGAGTTTTATACAAATAAATCGAGAAAATAGAACTCCATGTATTGGGAACCATTCGGTTAAATAAATAAAATGATTAAGGTAGAGCACAAAATAAGACCCAAAATTAATACATTCAAAGTAAACAGCTAAAGCCATTTATTAATTTCTAGATTTAACAAGGAATCAGTAATGACGCAGCAATATTACTAATTCACTAATGAAAGTTTTTTTATTATTATTGCCGAACATCTCCTGCACCTTAATTATGAATTATTTACCCATTTTCTACATCTACTCTGTTTAACTGTGCTTTTTCCAGCCGTCTTCAGTCGTTCCAGCCACTGGAACTTTCCCAGCCAACGAGAAGCCTCTCCCGGCACACGTGACAAGTGTCACGCCCTTCTCCATCTCCAATACAGTCCTTCTGGATCTCGGTCAAGCACTTAGTCTACTTCAAACGCCCTTAAAGGCAACAAATTCAAGATAGCTGGAAAACAACACATCTTTTTACGTGTTATTCGCGGCAATTAGCAAAACTTGTAACTTGGAATAAATAATCAGGTAACTGGGATAACTGGCCAGTCTTTAACAAAAACATTTTGTTATAAGTAGTCATATTTTAATTTGAGGGATACGCAAATTTCTGTATTAAGTAACACAAAAACGTGTGCATCTTCTAACATTTAGCAATTTATTAAATTAAATACCTTAATAGCATATTCTGTTAATTCAGGGATGCTTTCTCTCATGATGCAATGAAATTTCCCTCATCTGTTAACTTAATTTGCAACATAATTTATAACAGTTAAACACTAAAAAATTATGTTTCTCCTTTGTTACATTAAGTCGCATATCTAAATACAACTAAACATTAAAACGACTGACCATTACTCAGAATCTAACCTTCAAATTGCGTACACAATTTGATACGAAGTAAACGAGAACTGCAAAGAAAAAATTTGTCACTCACAGTTGGCGAAGTCTGGAACTAATTTACTCACGAAGATTGGCACAGGTAGCAAGCCGAATTGCACAGTGTACCAGAAACTAGGGAGATTTCAGTACCCGATACAATTCCAAGGACGAGTTTCAACCATTTGAGCGCTCCGAAATGTCCTAATAAAGCAAAGGCCATATACCGTTGCCAAACACCGCCACGGATATTAATGACATTAATTGGCCCATGGTCCTTCTTAACGTCTAAGTGTCTAGAATAAGTCTACACACTGCCATAGCGTACGTATGGTGACAAGGAAATTGGATGACACGGATTCCGTGCTGTTTTTCCAATTCATGACACCTCGAAACGACTCGCCGCTAGTCAAACTTCCAGTTCTTCATCAGAAACGGCTAACCACCAGGATGTAGAAAATATGCAAACATTTCGAAACCTCTGTTATCTTCCAGAAACAAGGAAGATTTACACAAAGAGGGAAAGTAAATCCTGGCTTTTTAATTTTATCCCCCCAAAAAACTCTCGAGCATCTTTCATTCTAAAAAACCCACTTATCTAGCCACAGTTATGAAGCGAAAGCTAAGCAAAGAGGCCAACTATATCTTTTCACACACCCCAGTAAAGAAAACCATGATCGTATTATCGCCTATACACGAATTTCAATTTGAGGAATACTGACCACGTAATTTAACTCTGCTTCATATCTAGATGTTCAGAAAAGACTCCCTGTTCTCTACTAACACCAATCTGAGAATGTTAACAATAAGAACTGAAAATAATATAATGAAAGTTTTTAAACTGGAATTGATAATCTAGTTCCCACTATTTTATTTAAATAAAAAGCTTAACAACAATTAATTTCAATTTTCGACTCAACGCAGACCTTTCTATTTATTGTAACCACAATTTAGATCTTATTTATAAGCGTTCAACCAGCAGTAAGCTTTACTTAAATTTGATGCTATTTAAACATGAGATTGGAGGGAGGCCATGTGACGGCCACATCAGCGTTTTTATATTTGAAATCAGTATGTGCATTCTTAGCCGAAAAAAATCAAATAGTGTGTTTAATCGATTATGAATTAGACAGATAGACCGTTTAAAGCACTGAACATTTGATAGAATATTGAAGAGCTAGAATAAGACATTCTTATTAAATTTACAGACTTTATACATTCCAGATCCCTCCCTCCAAAAAAGACAGTAAATTAGGTTAAAAACATATACATCATTATCGCTTCTTATGTGTATAGTCGTTTGTACTTTTTGGTGAAAATAAAATCTAATTTACTGAAATTTTCCGTGTCCTCTTCCGAGACTCACAACCTGAAAAGTGGTTTTGAGGCAACTTCGACTTGTTGATTACTGCAAAAAAGTGAACGTAGATTTCGTAATTATATGTGTAATACATAGCATAGTCATGGGTATACGTGGAATGCAATTTCATCAATTCCAGTGTTTGGTCATATTTATTCGGACTAAAGAAAGATCATATCGCCGTGAAATAGGTGCTATTAATACTTTGGTTTGAGTATGTGGTAACACACACCATACATAGTTCGATTCACTAAGCCAAATTTCTCTTGAACGTTCTCTTCGAAGACATTAATCTCTTTAGGCGGATAGCCATGGTATGCTTTGCCGTAATCCAAATAATTTGGTACATCTGAGTATGTGCGAACCTGCTAGACATTTACATGTTCTTCAGGATAAGGCAATTTATTATCTCGGCATTAAAATCTCGAAGAAGTTATATTTAGACTGACTGGTAGAGTAAGTAACCTAGTAGGCATATATCCGCTTAAGCATTGTAGGTAAAGTACATGAAGATCTCAAACCAACTTTCCGGATATACCTATTCTTAGTAACCACATAATTCGGAGGATTGAAATGAATATCAATATATAGAGATTGACAAATATGGGCTTGAGACTGATGTCAACAATAACTATAGAACTCTTATGGTAATACGGAAAAAATTTCGAAAATAAACTCACTTCATCTAAAAAAATGCCTATGCAATAGCAGGGGCGAAGAAGAGAAGCGGGTATGAGAAACGAAAAAAGAAATGTGATGCGTAACTGTAAGAAAGAAGACTTAGCAGTGAAATATTTTGATATTTATGAATATATATTTAGCAGTGAAATATTTTAACATCACACACAAAAAACAAATAGAACAATGTAAAAAGTCTGAAAACCATCAGATTTTACGTTACGCGTTTTTTAACGTTTTGTGTGTTACCTTTGTTTATTAATTATCATGTTCTTCGCACTTAAACCATAAAATTTATGTTCATCAGCAATATCGCAAAATAATTTTAAAATGAGCATAGCTTTAGAATTTCCGATACACAGTCTCCCGCTCTGCAGATAAAAATGTTTTTCCGTTCTGTGTTGTGATTGCTCGCTTTGAGATCGTTGAGTTTGTTAATCAAAAATTCGGTAAAGGGTTTAGAAAATATGAAATAGATAATAAAACAAATTCAAAGTTTGGGCTTCTAGATGGCCATATTCAGGTGGAAACATTCAATATTCAAAATTTGATGGATCTAGGTACCTTTGTTTTATCACGATGCGAGAAACATATATACACAGTCCAGTCACATTAATGTGACCACCACGTACTTTCCATGTCAGAGTTAAATAACCAATCACAGAAGGCAGGTGGCAGCACAGTGCAGTTGAGCGTATATAAAGGGTGTGTGAGGGCTTCGGAAAACATTTCAATCGTTGGCGTAATGCAGAAACGAAGTGATTTATCCGACTTCCAAAAGGGCATGATCATTGGCTTTCGGGCCAAGGGTTGAAGCATTTCCGAAACGGCTGAGTTTGTGAACTGTTCGCGTGCCGCCGTGGTAAAAGTGTACCGTGCATGGCAAAATGGGACTGTCCAAAATCAGCGACGTGGCAAATGTGGTGCACCACGGGCCATAGATGACAGAGGCGAACGACGGTTGCGGAGATGCGTTCGGGCAGATAGACGGGCTACCGTTGAGCAACTGACCACCAAAATGAACCAAGGGGCTACCAAAAGTGTCTCCCAAAGTACTATTCAGCGAACATTGCTGCGTCTGGGCCTCCGAAGCAGACGCCTGGTTCGTGCACCTATGCTGACTGCTGTTCATCGACGGCGAAGGCTAGAATTTGCACGCCAGTACAGCAGCTGGACGTCCACTGAGTGGCGACAGGTTGCGTTTTCGGATGAATCGCGTTTTATGCTCCATCGGACAGATGGACGTTGGCGTATAAGGCGTGAAACCTCTGAAAGGAACCACCCTGCAACCATTGCCGGAACGGTCCAAGCTGGAGGCGGGAGCATTATGGTCTGGGGAATGTTTTCCTGGCATTCTCTAGGTTCACTGATCATTGTGGAAGGCACAATGGATCAATACAAGTACGCATCTGTCCTTGCGGACCATGTTCACCCCTACATGCGCATTGTTTTTCCTCAGGATGATGGCATCTTCCAGCAGGACAATGCGAGGTGCCATACAGCTGCCAGTGTACGTGCGTGGTTCGAAGAGCACCAGGATGAGTTTACCGTCCTCCCCTGGCCAGCAAACTCACCTGACTTAAACCCAATCGAGCATCTGTGGGACCATCTCGATCGAGTTGTTCGCGCCATGGATCCTCAACCGCGTAATCTAGCGCAGCTGGCCACAGCATTAGAGTCGGCATGGCTCAACATCCCAGAGAACACCTTCAGGGACCTATGTGACTCTCTTCCTGCACATCTCGCAGCAGTCCGCTCTGCGAAAGGTGGTTATTCTGGCTTTTGACAGATGGTCACATTAATGTGATTGGACTGTGTACATTTATGCAGATTCTTCATTATTTAATTTCATTAAATATAATACAGGGCTCTAATGTTTGGTGGCAACAATCTGAGAAATGAACTGACATTTATAGTGAACCAACGCAAAATGCCAAAATGAAATTAATAGTCTTTCTAGGCAAATTGCCCCTTTGGACTAACAATGAAATTTTGTGTACCTCGGGTTAACAGAAATCTCTGTGATTGGTATCTGTTCCTTCTTTCATTGTGCTGATCATATTCCAAAGTAACTGTGAAGTGCGAAGTTTCACTAGCTCTCCCGTTGTCATCGCCCATCTCTTTGAAGATGCTATTCCAAAGTTTTTATGGGCGTATATTGTCATGGATTGAGAGCTGTTGCAGCGAAATACTCTAACAGTGAAGGGTAGAAATCTACATGAATATGTTACAGCACAAAATTACCTCGTGCCATTCGGCACTTCGATGACTACCATGTTCTCTCGATCACATACCAATGACTTCTGGCTATGAATGTACTTGAAATACGAAGTTTAACTGCGGAATTCAAGAAGATCGTTTAATTTGAAAGCACAAAATGCTTGGAAGAGCTTGTGTAATTTTACATTCGTCAATGATGTTTATCATTTTCCACGTGGAATATCATCATATGTGAAAATGGCCAAATGAGGCGTTTACAATTCAAGTAAATGGTTTGTTTATTTCCCCTTTCTCTCCTAGTTTGTTATTCCAGCCCTTCTTTTTTTCCAGTGCTCTCGCTCTGCTGTTTTTGAAACACAGATGCCATTCCTGGTACCATTTATAGCTTTTAACCATGTTGATCACAGTAAAAGTAGAAAGGTGTTGTTATTCTAAACATGTCCACCGTAATCGTACCGGTAGGAACTTCTGTGTACACATCTTATAACTTCTACATTTCACGTTTCAGTTCGATTCCCTATACTGTGCAATTGCTATATGCTCCAATATAGGAAAAGTTATTTTATGACCATTCCTGGTGATCATTATTCACTGTGTAGTTAAAAAATGAGTTATAAATTTAAAATTTGACGTCCTTCAGTAAATCTTTCATAAAAGATAATGTGAGCGTACTTGCCAATGACTATAAATAAGACGCAATAAATCTGCAGAACTGGTATACACACACACACACGAAGCCATAAAACTTTTGAATTTATAAAAGTCATTCGAAACTTACTAGATGTTGCGTTTTGCTACCATGCATTTTATCATCTTTCCAAACTACGGAAACATTGCGAATACCCGAAACTTAAGACCTTTAATTTAACTTGATTTTAATTTAACCCTTTTTTGCCTGATCTCGAAAATAGTATTGTTATTTGATTAACCGTAAGATATTTAATTTATATTGGAAATTTATCAATCTATAATTTTTTTTTAAAACTGAGGTATATAAAAGCAAAGGCTGAATTTTTTGGCAATTGAAATCTTTAATTTATTTTTGCAGTGATACATTTAACTGATGTACTTTAAAATGCATTTAATTGGTAACATACCAAACTGTTATTTTATAAATATTTGCATCATAATTATTATTAATAAAAAATTGCTTCTAACGTCATATATTAAGTACTTAGGTACAGAAACTTTTGATTTAAAGACATATATTAATAAGAGTCCGGAGAGTTGAAATGGTTGTTGTGTTTACCCAGACAAACTTGTGATGTTTACTACAGAGCTTCCAATATTCTTTTAAGCCGCTTCAATTCACTTTCATGAATTGTATAGCTTACTAGCTAAAGCACGTTAACGATACTGCGATATTCGATTTTCTTCTGAAGTACTTTAATTCTGCCAATGTTTACTTTTACTAATACAACTTTTTACTTTTAGATAATACTTTTAAAACATAAGTTTTGAGAAATATTCTGTTCCAGTGCTGGAACAGGAAATATTCGGAAGTAGTGTTTTGCGAATTTAAAGCATTTAATTTACGTATAATTTTGAATACGTTGTAATGTTTATTCGGCAGTTACATGTATATTAGTCGAAACTGCAGAAAATTAAACTGTTGATACTCAGAAAAGGTATTCTTCAATTTTTTCTGCATTTTCTAAAGAATACTAATTTTGTTTCCCTTAATCATTAGCCCACAAAATATTGAATTTAAGTTTTAAATTTAATAAAATACAATAAATAATCATATTCCATGTTTTAAGCTTACTTTTTCTAACTTATGGTTTCGTGTACGTTACAGTTGTGAGCTTCAATATTAAATTAAATTTATACTATCGATAATAAGAATCATCAGCATTATTTCTTCTCAATGACACTAAAATAAAACTTATTAGTCTAATTTACATAGTTTTAAAGCAAGAAAGGATGAAGACCGCTATAAATACAATTTTACCTGTTAAAATGCCTTTTAGAACTAGGGGTAAAGAGGAAATGCTTTTGATCCAAGACAGGTCTTCCCATGTCAAAGTTTCGGTAAACAGGCGTACGTTTTGTATGTGATTGGAAAATTTTGCATTATCATTTATTTTTGGAATAGCCTCAGCTATATTCGGAATACTGGAAGAAAACGTTTTGCAGACTGAGTTTTAACACAAAATACTGAGCTAAATTTTGATACATAAATTGGCATACATAAGGTTACATTCCATAGTATAGTAGTACATATCTTGGAAGCACATAAATATACATCCATACATATTAATACATTTCAAACATTAAATTTTGCCTTAATAATTTCGACTTTGCAATAATTACCTTAATAATTATACTAAATAATAAGATTTCATGCATTTAAAATTCAAGTAATGATATTTTTGTAAATAGTCTTTTATAATAAGATATTATGTACTTAATAGTAAATTTTAAGTATAATTTCAAGTAATAACTAATTACCATATTTCAAATGCACTGGCTTAAAATTAAACTTTTAAATATTTAATAGAACAAAATAAAGACGAAATTTGAAGTATAATGACATAAGAATGAAATTTAATGTAAATAACGTTAATACAATGCTAAATTTTCTTTCGCATAAATGGTAAATATTAAATTACAGATAAAATGAAATTTTAAAGTATACAAAGTATAATTATTAAAATTTTGCTCATAAAATCCTAATATAAATATTTTTTTACTTTTTACTTTAACGGATTTTACTTTACTGCATATTTTCTTCAAAAGAAACCTGCGAAGTTAATTAACAACTAAGACACTGGACAACTAGCTCTAACTAACACTGGGACAACTAGCTTACAAGTGGATGACTTTGTGAAGGTGGGCAGTAGGGTTGTGGAGACATTAGGTATTTTTTGAAACAGGACTCATGATAAATGAGCAGTGCCCTTTCCAGAACTCGAACTACGGACCTCTCAAATAGGCGCCGAGTGTGCTGACCATTATACTACGAAGGCATGCTAAGAAGGCAGGAGAAATACCTTATAGGCTGAATTTATCCATTCTCTCTACCATAACGTAATTCTCTGGTGCAACATTTCTCGGCATCATATGCATTTGACATCCGGTTGGAGACAAACCATCGCAAAACATCACGCTACTTCGTATGGTCATATGCTATGAACCTGCTTCTCTCCTACAACTTTGGTAATAATTGGCAACAAGGCTACAGCAGAAAATGATTAGCTATTTCACGTTCTTATGGAGAAGAGTTTTAGTTCAATTGCTTATTGACCAAACCATAGATATTCAAAATTCAAATAAAAAGAGTTAAATGATATACTGACGAGCTTATACAAAGCAAAGCGAACAGCTAATACTAAGCAAAGTAATGTTTGTTCAGGCTTAAAAAAAAGATCATTCGCAAAGCCTTTGGGAAAGTCCCTGTTCGTTAGTGGAACGCTAAATTTTTCCGAGTTCAGAGTGAAGTGCTTGAATAAGACAAGCGGTCTTTAAAATTTCTTCTGACTATTCCAAGCAAAGTGCTCTCTCCATAACGGATATCCGCGACTGGTTGATTTGGAGATTTGCAGGAAGATGCTCTTGGCAGAGCGAACAGAAAATATTCTTGGCAGAGCTGATTTTGAAGCTCTCCGCAGAAAGATATTATTGCTCTGGCAGAGCGTCCAGGAAAAAAAAAGAATGTTTTTGACAGAGCTGAAAAATACAAGAGAAGAAATCTCTTTCTTTGTCACTAAGCTATCTGTGCACTCTGATTGTTTTTGGGTATAATGTTGAAAGGTGTGGGAAAATTTCTTTGAAAATTCTCAGGCTCGAACTTGAAACATGGTCTCCAGATCTGGAGGGGGGGGGGGTCAGCGACAGACAGCCGATGCATAGCACACGTACAACTATATGTGTGGGAACTTTGACAGAGATATTCTTACGTTCCCGCTTTTCTCAGGAATACTGAAATGAATGTTTATATGAAACAGTGTTCCGATGAAACAATGTTCTCCATCGGACTACCATAAAATGAAACAAAAAGTCGCGAAAGGTTTCTGATTAAGGTCACGTTCAACGTTTCGGAGAATTAAGGCATGGTAGTTACAAAACAGCTGAAGATATTGCAATATGCAAGTATAAAATTAAAATAATCTATAATTTATGAAATATTTTTAATATAAACATACATGTTTCTATGACATTTTCTTGCAGCAAATTACAAATTAACAAAATAATACATGTTATCCTCGCTACAACAAAATGCAAAAAAAAACTGCCTGTCTATTTAATTCAAGCAGTCTTAGGTTTGACAAATAAAATTCACAAATTAAATAGAGATTAACAAATTTCTTTAAGGCAACATTATAAGGGAATTTGAATCCTTTAATGGCTTAATATGTTCATCTACTGATATGAGATACGGATACGATGATTCTTCTTCTCTTTTTACCTCTTCACGCAATTATCATTGTTCTTTTAACGCATGTGAAAGTACTTTACAAATTGAGGATGCAATATTTTGTATTAAAACATTTACGTTAATTTAGTAAACTGGAGGCAAATGATATACAGTTAAAAAATTTGACCATATAATGTGTCCAGTCATATGGTTCCCAACAAACAGATGTAGATTCTAATAATTTACACCTGAACACTTAGTTGACTATAAAGGCAAATTTGAATGCCTAGAAATTTGCAATGACGATTCGCTTTTGCTCTCATGTCTCACAGCTCATTGCATAATAAACACAATACTTTACTATTTAATTTTATAACAAAATAATTCACACTCCATTTTGCTTGAAAAGTACGGCATTCGAAATTCACTTTTCTTTTTGCAATAAATAGAAGCGAATTATAAGGACAGAATATTAACAGAGCGCTGTGACAGAAAATGCCACTGGCGTCACGAAATTCAAATGAAGAGAACTGACAACATTTGTCCTACGGCGACAGCGAACAACAGGATGCGATTATGCGGCAACAGTAGCGCCGCATGTAGTCGTTATTCGTAACGTGTCAACTCGGCTACCGGCCGTTAAGTTGCAGCGCGTAATTTGATCATTTAAATTTTTTTTCATGTAAAAAACAATATTAACCGACGGTAGTTACTAAAGGCAGTTTGCCAACTCCTAATTTAGAACTCAGCATTGCATTAATTACTGAATTATTTAAATATTGTATTATATGAAAATTTTAAAACCAACATTATAGCATAATTTTGCATATTTCCTTAATGCATATTTCCTTATAACAGCTTTTGTTACTTTGAATATTTGTTTAAATTTTGCATGCCTTATGACTTTCAATTAGCTGAATTCTGCGTTTATCATCAGCATTTCATACTGCCTGCTTTCTATACAATTACAATACGCACTTTTGTATTTTTTTATACATTCGAAACTCAGTGGATATAACAAAGTAATTCAGCAAATGTATGTTCGTACAAAGATCTAATTTACCAAAAACCAAATCAATGTGTTCGCATTCCGCTCATTTAATTAAAGTTACAATATAATTCGGATTATACTGCCTTTTTAATACATCAAAAATTCGAACTATCTACCCTCTCGTTCTTATTCCTATGAAAAATAAAATAAAGTTTATTGCTGATATATATATGAGGTTTTCAATTCCTTATTGATTGAATTTGTGCAGAGAAAGGGCTCGCCAGCGACCTAACAGTAAAGCCGGTTAACAGTGGTAGTTTCATCCGGATTCTTGGCAAGGAAACTGGCTGCATAGGCAGTTTCGTGATTTTCCTATCTGTGACGCTGATGTGAGCCACTTTCCTTTGTAAAATACTCAACAAAGCTATTCGCAAAGGCAAATGGATCTCGACTTGCTTTCCGCATTTGATTAACCTAACGTAGTATAAGAAAAGAGTAAAAGGCAGTAGGTAAAGTTTTAAAACTGTTACATCCATCTAAATGAATGTGTGTAAGAAGATAAGCTTAAGATGTTTGATAAAGATTGCTGGCAAAGCATTTATAGACTGTTTGTATTATGAATAATGTTTTAGTTTAATTTCAGTTAGAAATGTTTTTACGCATTTAATTTTATGTAAATGAAATATAATTTCTATACTTTTTAACGGCATTATCTTTATTGAAATAAGAATATGCAAGGAGAAAAATATTTTTCACTTGCATAACAGAGGTTTGGCCGGGGCAGAAAAGACATCGTCCGTAGTTTTGCGTAATCTTATGCGTTAAGGTCCTACTATTTAAAGAGACAGAGATTTCTTTTCTGTGTTGAAAACTAGTGGGTCCTTAATCTGGGGGTTGTTCGTGAATTGCATGTGTGTTAATCGTATGTTATTAATCTGATAGAGTCTTCAATTTATATCAGGGGTTAAATTACAAAGAATTTATATAAAATATTTACTTCAATCTAACATTAACTTCAAAATATGCTGAGACGAACATTTCCACAAAGTGGAAAGACAGTAGTATTGCTATTACATGACAGTGTAGATATTACGTGATTTGATAAGACGTATTTTAGACGTATCATTAAATGAAAATCCTGAATTCTTAGAGCTAGAGTTAAGTTTCTGTAGTACGATTATATTAAACACTTTTTGAGTATAAGCATTTCATATCGGCTAGTATGGTACCTTGAAGCTGGAGCATAGTTTGGGAAACATTAACTGACAAACGTAGTTCGACAAAAACTGCACGAAAAATTAATTTAGAAATTTCAGCTCTACCTTGGTACACTTGACGGGTTAGGGAAATTTTTCTCTAACTATGTTATTGCATATAGATTCGAATAGGCATCTTTATATGCTACATTATGGATTCTTCTATCTTAATAATTTATATCGTAGAATGTTTTTTTTTTCAAAAATGAAATCAATAAAATTATGCTACTTAATGAGGTTGTTGAGCTAGGTGAAATACGTTTAGGATTTTAGATTAGCATCATAAATCTGTTAAACACAACTGACAGCCCACAATTAATGGAAAAGTTGCATATGTGTAGTTTCCTATCTATTTTGTAGAAAAATTTATTTATAAAGCCGTAACGTTTGTATCGAATTTTCTGTAAATAAAAACGCAAAGCATGAATTTTTCGAAATCTTAAAAAAATGAATTCCATTGCTTAGGGCTCAAGCAGCTCTTCAGGCTGTATTAAAGTTATCGAACACATTTGAAAAATTAGGCGATATTTTAAAAGATTTAATAAAAAGAATTTAAAAGATAGAATTTAAAAAAAATTCAGACAGATTTCTGACTAATAGACAGAATATCTATTAATTAGAAATTCAACGAATTTCTAATTCATAGGTATAGTTAAATAAATATCAGCTAGAATAGATATCTCGTAACTAATAAATAGGTAAAAATACAGTGAATTTCTTACGAGATAAAGTTGTAACTTAATAAATTTCAGCAAGAGGTGTTTTTATTGCTCTCTCTACACACAATTTGCTTAGAAAATACTCAATTTATTTGAAGTTACGCGTAAATGTAAAGCTATTTTTCAGAGAAACTCATGACATTTATTTTGGGTTAGGCAAACAGCTATTTCAAAACTGTTTGGAGAATAGCTTCATGAATATTATGAAATTAAGTATAATAAACTATTTTACAGTAAACATGAAAGTATTTCACTTACATCGAAATAAAATTTCCAGTTTCAACATCTACTTTTTTAAGTGTCAAAGAAGTGAGTTTAACAATTGTATTTATTATGTTTCCTGAAGAAATGTGATTAGTATAAATTAAAATTTGCCAAACGTTGAATTTTGAGCAAATCGCTTACCACCAGTCAAATGCATTCAAATATTTGCAGAAATTTATAAAAAAATTTGCTGCTTATTTCTGTAACTCTATGAATGTACTGGACTCTATTGTTATTTTTTGTTATAACGTTATGTATTGATTTGTCTAATTGTTGCATGTTGCGTAGTAATTTTAGTGTGTGCTTTTGTACAATTAAATTTATTATCCTATATTGGGACATTTATTATTTCATGTAATTGAACATTTAAATTGCGGCGAAAATACACTCACTTCCAAAAGTTAAGCACTGAGAGGAAAATGCTAATTTCAGGAAGCCAATCAGAATTGAAGAGAATGCACTTTGCTGCAAAGGTAGAGGGAAGTATGCAAAAATGTTAGGTAACAGCCAGTCGCGCTTTCATGTCAAGAAATATGCAAAAAAGGCAGTCTTTTAAGAAGCGAGCTTTATGAAGGGT
Organism: Stegodyphus mimosarum; assembly: GCA_000611955.2. Lineage (NCBI taxonomy): Eukaryota > Metazoa > Arthropoda > Arachnida > Araneae > Eresidae > Stegodyphus > Stegodyphus mimosarum. The sequence continues at coordinate 69,239 of KK115200.1, forward strand.
TACAGAGGTTGATTGTAAGGGCTGATAGAAGGTGTTTAAAACTTTCGTACAATTTGTTTTTAAGACATACGTGTTTCTATGACTTCCAGAAGACTAATGGAAGATTCTGAGCGCTGGCGTGCTGTGGAGCGCATTGAAGCAGGGCAGTCGATCACAGATGTTGCTCTTTTCTTTGGCGTTCATCATTCTATAACTTCACGTTTACGGAAACAATTCCAAACCACACAGACAGTTGTCCGAAGGCTCGTAAGCCGGTCGCCCAAGGGTTACAACCCCCGCGGAAGATCGATATATTGCTATTACAGCCAAGTGGAATCGCAGAGCGACCTCCACACGTGTGACATCTGTGGTTACAGCGTCCATTGGTAAGGCGATATCTGCAGCTACTGTAAGCTGAAGATTACATATGAGTGGACTGTATGCCCGGGTACCTCGAGTTTATGTTCCTCTATCCGTCCAATCAAGAGAGGCACGAATACAGTGGTGCCGGGAAAATGTCAATTGGAATGTGTCTGACTGGGGCAATGTCATGTTTACTGATGAGTCAAGATTTGCTCTGGAGCCAGATGAGAAGCGTATAATGATATAGCGTGAACAACGAACACGCAGTCAGTCCCAAAACATCACCGAACATAACGCATTCCGAGGCGGAAGCATTATGGTGTGGGCAGGGATTTGATTAGGATACAGCACCGACCTGCACATTTTTAAAAGAGGTTCTTTGACGGTTCGAGATGAAGTTCTAGAACACATTGCGAGATTGTACGCTGCAGCAGTTAGCCCTACTTTTGTTTTAATGGAGGATAACGCACATCCCCATAGAGCTGACATCATCGATGACTACCTGGAGAGTGAACGGATTGCGCGTATGGCGTGGCCAGCATATTCGCCCAACCTTAATCCCATTGAAAATCTTTGGGATGCTCTCGGCCGTGCTGTATCTTCACGTTTCCCACCTCCAGCCACTCTTATTGAACTGGAAACTGCTTTACAAGAATGGCGATTGCTTAGTTCTGCGTTGTTTGACTACCTAATTGAGAGTTTGATCACAAGGTGTAAACTTTGTATACCCCTTTAACTGTAGAGTATTTTGATGATTTGCGTACATAAATTCTCAATTTTTTTTATTGCAAAAATCAAATGTCTGCCGCTCAATCAAAGAATTAAAAAAAAAATGCCACGCAATTTGAACATAAACCTCTATCCTTTGAAACCTTCAGTAAAGTGCTGCCATCTATTGAACTGAAGCCGAAATAAACTTCTCACGATATATATTCGGGTATAACAATACGATGCACTCAAAAAAAGTTACCTCTAGTAATACTCGGGCAAAATAATATTTTGGAACACCAGTGCTATGCCCGAGATTATTTCGGGTTTGACAGTTAAAAGGATACAGATGAGGGGGATCACCTACCCTATTAATGTCCTTTTTTTCATTTTATGCTGTTTATTTTCACTTTATACATAATTCTGTTTCAGTCTCCAGTATGTCATTATCTGATAACTTACAAAAATTTAATATTGTTTTCATTTCTGTATATAATTATTGATTTTGTTTTTTTTTGCATAAATATATATGCATAAACTTTCTTGACGGGTTTTGGCTATAACTTTTATCATTGGGCGACATTTAGAAGTTTTTCGCCAAATTGCTGATTTTACAGAAATTTTGAAGAAACGCATTTTTCAAGCTTTAAGAGCGTTTTTCTATGAAGCTTCCAGAAGTCCGAGCTGCCATGTTTGAGCCACAAGATCAGATTTAAGTTGCTTAAGAACAAGGCTCACACAGTTAGTTGAATAACATTTTAGACTTTACTTTGTGAGTCATAGTGGGGATCTATGATGCATCTCGGGTATTAAGAAGAAGTTGTCTTATCTGCGTTGTCAGCGTTTGTTTTTGTTGCGTGCTGTTTTTTTTCGCCATACATCGGCAGTTTCCTCTTGCTCATTTTTAGTAATTGCTTGAAGAGATCTTCTCGAATCCATAGCTCACAAATGCATTTTCTGGTAGTAAAAGAAATGTATAATTGTATTATGATGTTTAATTTATAAATGATAACTTACCTTAAATGTGGAGGGATCGTCAGACCTTTTCTCCATAATCTGAGTTGCAATCCTGTAACAGGTGTATCGACTGTCAACACTAATGCTTTGAATCCATGTGCTTCAGCTTTCTTAATCATCTTCTCAGTAACACTTCGATCTTTGAGTACATAAATTTGCATCCACAAAGGAGACGTATACTGTCGATTTTTGGATAACTCCTCAATAGATGTACTTGCCACAGTACTGAGGGTAAATATTGTATTCAGTTCTCCTGCAGCTTTAGGAAAAAATAATGTGATCTAAGACTATGGGTAACAGAAAAGCTAATTTATATTCATTACTGAGTCATGAAATCAAAATAATATTTAGAAGGTATACTTTTACTCCATGACAAGAATACACCTGACACGAGAAAATTAATTACTATTAATTTTTCAGCTACAGGTTTCTGTATTTGTGAAATGCTAAAACATATATTATACTTTATTAATGATTATGTAAAACAACAGAAGAGTACATGTGAAGTAAATATTTTACATGTGAACATAAGCTTATTATTTCAAAAGAAACAAACAAACGAATAGCATAAAACAAAACGAGGAATAAAAGAGAATGATGAGCACAGCAAAATGCAAGAGCGCCTCCCATGTATAAACCTGCGTGGCAGGAATATAAGTTTCTGAAGACATTTTCTTTACTTGGGTGTGATAATATTCGACAGATTCTCCCCGCTGCGTAACACCAAGGATATATAGGTGGGCTATGCAAGTTGTCTAACACGATGCGGAGAACGGCAGCTTCAAGGTACAGCTTCTTCGCGCAGATATCCTACGCAACGTATGCCACCGAGCGCATAGCCCTTTATGGAGTCTCCAGATGGAGTATCAATGTCACGAAGAAGATGCAACTGAACTTTAACTTTCATAAAGACCTGTTGGGAATCTGCAGCGGATTCATAACAAGTGCGTTAAATGTATTGGCAGGACTTGAGTCCCTTCACATGATCCTACAGAGGGAGAATGCCATAGTGAGGTGGCCAAACTGAAAGAATACGCTACTATTTAAAATAAGACTTTCATAACTTCAGGCTTCGAGAGTCACATTTTCTAAATTATTCTGCCACCCAGTTGAGTTTAATATAATGGCAAGGTATAATCCTCCTTTTTCATTAAAACCGGCAGCGACCTTTATAGATAGCTCAACAAGAGATTACAATTCCATGATTGCTTGATGCACAATAAATGATGACTTTGTAATTTATAACTGAACTAAGAAGCTTTATTACAAACTTTCCCTGTTCCAAGCAGTACATACATCCCTCAAGGCGGCTTCGGATTCTAATTTAAGCAGTGGGAGGCACAAATAATGTACAGAGATTCATTGTTAACTTCACAGGCCATCCACGGCGGTTTCGGTCGACACTTCATCGTTTATGCGATACAGAAACAATTCGATTCTTGCACATTGGAGGCTAAATCTTCGATGGGAACTAGACGATACTGGGATTACAGGGAAATCAGCAGTAGACTTTGCAACACTTGCTGTGGGTACAAAAAACTTAGGTATCTCAATTACAATAACAGTAACGTTTTTAAATTACAAACTGCATTTTCACTACAAAAATTTCTAACTAAAAAAAATCAAACACTAAAGTCACTTTAAATGTATTCTACCTTATCACTTGCAAGGGATTAAATTAAAATACAGAACTTAAACACACAGTTTAACTGTGTGTTTAAGTTCTGCTTAAACTGCACCCGGCTTAAAACAAACTTCTTTCACAATTGTTATAATACCAACAATTAACTCTAACATAATTAATTATATGAGATTCGCCTAGACTGCGAAAGAAATTCAAACGTTCAACTTAAATCTGAGTTTATCCTCAATCTACGATGTCCAGTTAAAGACCAGCTTTGGAGTCGCGAACAGCGCAACACTTTACGTCGTGAGACAGTAGAGATTAGTAGACTAAAACTCTTACACACAGCTAGTTATTTGTAATTTCTCTTACTTTACAATAAAGCTGCTTGTCACTCAATTCTACATAAATTCTACAAAAAGAGAACCTCATGGCAATAAAGACAGAAAGAAAAGAATGCAAATTAAATAATATTTCGTTAGGGAAACTTAAATGCAAATTACACGACGTGATTGGGAAGAGTGTGACTAACGAGGTTCATGTGAATGGCATCAGTCTACGTTTTCTAGGCTCAGAAGTTTATATTGAAAAACCGCTACCTGGAATGAACTATTGAAATAGTAGATAAACTTCTGGTATTCCACCATGGGCATAAGACTGCATAATTGTTATCCATAAATTGATAAAAATTGATAAGGGACTTATACCAGCTATTCGCAACTCTGTGTCAATATCTGACAAGGCATGGCCATATATCTCCTACCTGAATAAACGTGGTCTCAGAAACAGTATCCAGTGCATTTGTGGCAATACTAGGAGCTCATATCCCTATGTAAGTGTCTGCTCGGAGACAACGAACTATGATTTAAGAAAACCAGCCAAAACTAACATGCAGCTGTAGATCAGCGTTACAAGCAGGAATAAATACGCGTTCAGTCACATTACAGATTTCATTATCATCGCTAAGAGGATAAGAAAAATAAATGAAATTATAAAAACGTACATATTAAAAGAACAATAAACCAAACAAGATTATTTTAATATTACTTTAAACTGGATGTGATTAATACTTCATGATATGAATTCTGCTGTAAGAATCTCATTTGCTAAGTTGTTAATGACAGCACTACGCAATTACCTCCTAGTTCCAGAAGCAGATCACTTGTTAATTACGACTGTAGAACTGAAAAAGTCGTGAAATTGACAGTTTCGTTCTTAAGGATTTTAGCTTTTGTCAGATACAGCACTAAATAACCCCGTTCTATTGGAAAAAAGAGATCACTTGCTAGTTCACCATTTTCTGAACGGAAAAGGTCACTAAATGCTGGTAGTTCATCCAGGTGGCAAATGAGCTAAGCGTTCATGGCGATTAAGTGAGTTACTTAAATATAGTGTTTCGTTTTTACTCTCGACAACTACAAATCGAGAGCGATTTAATTACTTACTCCGACTCGTCCTGAAATCCTGTGCAGCGACATTTTGATCTTGCCTACTCAGATCTGCACGCGAAACCATTGAAATTAGCAACCCGATAACGCACGTATTACAGTCTACATGCTCATAGATAAACAAGAGTATACTGAGAACACTAGATATGCTAAAAAGCACGTGCATCCGCCAAAACGTTTAGTTCTGCCATTAGTTTTAATTTAGGAATTAAACATGAATATTATTCAGATATCAAGATTGATCAGAAAACATTTAATAAAAGTTTCAAATAAATACGACATTAAAATCTAACGTGTTTGATTCTCCGGTTCAGATTTAGCTAGAATTAAGTGTTTTGTAGTCCGATGATTTGTTAAAGGAAATGTTTCAGTCAAGAAAAAAGTTTTTTTGGTACCCTGAATGAAGATAAATTTAAACATTTTATTGGTTCGATCAAAAAGTCTTTAGTTTCATTTAGAGTGTCATATTTATAAGAAAAAACGTTTTCGTTAACGAAGTACACGAAAAGTAAAAATTTAGATTCGGTATTAAAAATTGATGCAAACAAGTTGGAACCTAATTTGGATGAAATAATCACAAACAAATATTCGAGATTTAATTTCCCACGTTATATATATATTGTTACGTGAGTACGGGTACATAGTGGATTGAATGCATACATAACCGATGAAAGCTTAACGAAATTTATTTTCCGTATACATTTCTCAATTCGGACAATACCCACACAAAAACACTTTACAGCTCTTCTCATAATGACAGAGGACAATCAATAGTTACCACTTCAAACTACTAAGAACGTCGAGCACAAGACAATGAAAATCACCTCAAAAGTAAAAGCTCTGATGGTGATCTCTCAATACTCTGAAATTCCGAAGTAAATGAAAACTGATGCTTCCTCCTCAGGAATTGTCTGCCGTAATGGTGGAAATGTTCTACTACTTTAATTATGACTCGCAACTCTTACCTGGTGACACAGTAATTCCTTTTCTGTTTAGATAGACACTTGGTCCTGTATGCTAGATCACATTCTTGACCGTTTATGTTTTGGGACAAAACAGCATCAACACTTCATTGTTCGCATCCGTTTCAATAGTAAATGGTTTGTCAAGATGAGAATACGGCAGTAATATCGCAGATATTGAAGCCTCCTTCAATTTATAAAATACATCCTCACATTCTTTTGTTCTTAGTTGCTCTAGCCTAGTAAATCCTTCTTCTTCCTTCGGGATTGCTCGTGGCGATGCAGCAGTCCGTTGTCGGGCTAATTATCTTTTGATGGTTTGCCATTAAACCTCGTACGCAGTCATTCTGCGCAAGCACTTCTAGGCTACCGCATGTTAATGCTTGTATCGACATGATGCGTAAAATAAATACTTTCCGTCAAACTGGAACAACTGTTAGACGTAGCGACAAAGGTGACGGTGGTGTGTGCCTGAATTTCTCACTTTATCTCTGAACAATTATGTTATGTATTACTTATTTCAGTTGTGATTTAAATTGTTTTAAAGGTAATGATTTAACTTATTTTGCTTCAGACTTAAAGATTAATTTGTTTTTATTTTTTGTAGTTGAACTTAAGTTTCTTTGACTTGTTGAAAAGTAATTGTAGTCATTTAATTTGTTCTCTTGACAGTTTTGGTTAACGCTGATTTTAAGTTGCTTGAGTAATTAATTTTTCTTCTTTACTTTTGGTTGGTTAACTATTTAAATTTCTGTTTAGTTAATTATTTTTTTCTTAAACTTGGTTGTTAATGTTAATTTCTTGATAAGTTGACCCTTAAGGTCAATCTTTTTAAAGTTTTGTTTACACAAGTTGGTGTTTAAAGTTTAATTAAAGTTTTAATGTGCCCCCTTTTCTGCTAAATTTGGGATCCATATTTTCTGACTATGGTGGTCGTTTTGGTGTTGTGGAGAAAATAAAAAATTTTTCATACTTGATTATTGTATTTTAACTGAAGTAATTTTTAATTCCTTACTATGGTGGTCGTGTTTGGTGTTGGAATAAACCCAAGAAAATTATCTATGTAATTATTATATTTTTATTTAAGTACTTATCAGTATTGAAGTTAATTTGTGTGTAAAATCAATAATTAACACCTATCCTTTCAAAAACTTTTCCGTTGCCTTTCCAAATAAATTTACGAGCTTGTTTTCGATTTCTTCACTCGCCAGACGGTAGTCTGTGAAGCATCTGTCATCATAGTAACGTTTGCACCCTGCGGAAGAGGCTAGATCCAACACTACTAACCCTGCAGCAAGGTCACGGGGTGTTTTGCTTACTCGCAGGGTTTTTCTATGCTGGAGTGGGACCCCTCGACGAGGCTAGAGTTGAGTGACCTTGGTGTATCAGCGATTATTCGCCAATTTCTGGAGTCCAGACTACTTTGGCTTCACCTTCCTGCGTGTTTTCCCCTGGGGTTGCCGGGCTGTTGGCGGTTTTCCTACCATCTAAAATCGCCAATCGAGCAGTTTTGGCGAATGGAGTAAAAAGCCAGACACGCAGCCAGAGACGAGAGGAGACGGAGCGGGGAGTGAGGAACGTGGCAAACCTCGCGAAAGAAAATACTATCTGAAGAGTAGCTGTCAGCGTTATCATAGAACCAACGATGTCGGAAGAAATGGATGAGAGAAGGCTACTATGGAGGGCGACGCAAATGTCTAAACTTTTTCTTAACTAATTACTTTCTTTTCTCTCCTTATAGAAAGCAAGCAATGGCTCTCTCTACTGCCCTGATTTCTGTAACAAGTAACCTTGCCATTGTCTGAGCCTACAATGTATCTACTATGTTAACTTCACTGTATGGAACGTTAAATTATGGTTGCGCTGTGACGTGGCCGAAGTTCGCTTGTCGGATGTCTGAGCCTACAATGTATCTACTATGTTAACTTCACTGTTTGGAAGGGTATGAATATTTTACTTATTCCTCCACACCGCCACCAGTGTAACTAAGTGTAATTATTCAGTAATGTCTTAATAAATTCCATATTTAATTTTAACTTTCTTGTAATGTTTCACTTTTAATTTAGAACACTGGACCTGACTGTATTTTTCCACAACGCAACTTTAATTATTCTGTTGGAGCTTTTAAACTTAAGAGTTTGTGTTTATGTTTTACGTTCAATACCAAATGATAAGTCAATATTTGGATAAACAATTTTAAATCACATAAATATGTAAAGTTTGTGACAACATGATATACACAATATATACTGTAAAACTAGTGTTCAAATCAATCGTAAATAGTGACCATGAGCTCCAACATAAACACAAACTCTTAAGTTTAAAAGTTCCAACAGAATAATTAAAGTTGCGTTGTGAAAAAATACAGTCAGGTCCAGTGTTCTAAATTAAAAGTGAAACATTACAAGAAAGTTAAAATTAAATATGGAATTTATTAAGACATTACTGAATAATTACACTTAGTTACACTGGTGGCGGTGTGGAGGAATAAGTAAAATATTCATACCCTTCCAAACAGTGAAGTTAACATAGTAGATACATTGTAGGCTCAGACATCCGACAAGCGAACTTCGGCCACGTCACAGCGCAACCACAATTTAACGTTCCATACAGTGAAGTTAACATAGTAGATACATTGTAGGCTCAGACAATGGCAAGGTTACTTGTTACAGAAATCAGGGCAGTAGAGAGAGCCATTGCTTGCTTTCTATAAGGAGAGAAAAGAAAGTAATTAGTTAAGAAAAAGTTTAGACATTTGCGTCGCCCTCCATAGTAGCCTTCTCTCATCCATTTCTTCCGACATCGTTGGTTCTATGATAACGCTGACAGCTACTCTTCAGATAGTATTTTCTTTCGCGAGGTTTGCCACGTTCCTCACTCCCC
>KK115200.1:78283-93383 GCA_000611955.2 Stegodyphus mimosarum
CAGCCCGGCACCCCAAGGGAAAAACACGCAGGAAGGTGAAGCCCAAAGTAGTAATGAGCTCCAGAAATTGGCGAATATCGCTGATACACCAAGGTCACTCAAATCTAGCCTCGTCGAGGGGTCCCACTCCAGCATAGGAAAAAGCCTGCGAGTAAGCAAAACACCCCGTTCTCTTGACCTTGCTGCAGGGTTAGTAGTGTTGCATCTAGCCTCTTCCGCAGGGTGCAAACGTTACTAATGTTGACAGATGCTTCACAGACTACCGTCTGGCGGGTGAATCAATCAGGTATATTACAAAGGCTTCGTATGAAAGACCTCTCAGCCCACTCTCCATGAGCCGTTCGAATGTTGCCGGCGCTTTGCGTAATACAAACGGCATCATCTTGAACTGTCAACTTCATTGTCCGGTAGCAGCTGCCATCTTTTCTCGGTCGTCAGGGTGTATCAGGGTGTTTCTAGGTAGCCTGCCAATATTTACTCCTTAAAGCAAGCGCCGAAGCCCATTTTCTTTCAGAAAGAGTACTCAAAATGTCGTTGTTTTGAAGTTTTGAAAAGCCGTATTTCCAATTAAGGTAAAATCCAGCTAAATATCAGTATAATATACTGCTTATTTGTTAAAGAGTAATCTTTCAGTGCATTATATCCTCTTGAAAGCAATGCGCGCACGGGTTCGTAATAGATTGAAAGCACACAGAACTGATGATAGCTTGATAAAATTTATATTCCAAAAAGAAGCATTTTACAGTTCTGTAACTTTCCAAGAAAATATTTGTACAGCTCTTACAGTAGTTACCACTTCAAACTATTAATAACGTTAAGCACAACGCAATGCAAAGCGCATCCGAAGAGCGAAATTTGCAACGAGTTCTCATGACACTCCGAAATCAACTCTGAACTAAAAACTGAGAAATGATGCTCTCTCCGGTCTTATATAATTTTTCACCGATTTCGTGGAAAATTTCCCGTATTTTACATATCTCGAAATTACCTGATGGCATATACGATTAAAGTTACATATAAGAGCCGAATACGGTTACAGTTAGATATAGGGGTCAATAACAGTTATTCAGTTAAAATACCAATTACAGTTATATAGAGACCGGATGCAAATGTCGCCAATTAGTCACGAAGTTTGGGGACTTTTGGAGATTTCTCGCCAAATTTGGCAACAAAAATTAATCTTCGAAACCATTGTCAGCTTGACGATATCTCGCCAATTTAGCAAAATAGCCATTTACCTCAATGTCAAATAGACAGTCTTATTTTTCGGGCAGACCTCCGTTTTTCAAAGCACTTAATGTTTCATTACTCAAGAGATATTGCAATTTTACATATAATTTGATTAAAATTATTTTCATATATATAAAATTTGTAATAATGTTGATTGTTTACGATGTGGTTTTTATTTATAACATGTGATAGTTTCCAAGCTTAAACGTTTTCTCGCATTCACCTTTCTCTTTCTCTCTCTGCGTTCTTAAATAAAATCATGTGAGGCTTTAAAAAACGTACATGAATGATTTTCCAACTTACGGATTCAGTTTTCTCTCCACTGCATCCTCAGTTAAAGTGGGGTTATTAGTTTATGAACTTTACTACTGCATATTATTGTAATTTGTGGTAATTTTTAATACAGTAGTCGTGACCTATTTAAAAGTTCAGGTTTATTTTTCTACATGTCTTATACTTTATTACTATGATTTAAAGAACGTGTTTTGAGTCATTTCATACAAAAAAACTTTTCTTTCCAATTTTTTACGTATAAATGAACTTTATAGCAATTGAAACCAATGAAGATTTTATTAAAAATAAACATACCTCTAGAGGAGGCCATTTCTCCCTCTGGATGTGCCAATTTGTGATAGGCCGTAGGAGCTATGCCAACAGGTATAGAAATTCTTTCTCCAAGGACAGTTACAGATAAATCTCTACTATTCGTATTGCGCAGCATTCTGGGTATTAACGCATACCTATGCGCAAAATCAATGAAATTACTTTCTCCTGGTAAGTGAATTTGTCCTTAAAATGTTAACAATGTGCTATAATTAATGTTGCAAAATAATAACAATACAAGAGTAGTAATCTACTAATATTCAGATTTACTATTAGCTTGAAAGCGTACCTAAGTCTGGCTACATAAATAATAAATAAATAGGGATTGATCCACTGTGAGGTCCGCATCTGCGCACCTTACAATGCAATAAGAGAAATTTTGCAGCATATATAAAACATACTTTATCTTATTCAATTTATTGAAAATAGCGCAGATAATTAGATTTGAAAGCGATGATTTTGCTTGCTAGCAAGCAAAAACACTCATTGTTGGTTAAAGAGGAATATAAATTTTAACGTGCACATTTCGCGCTCTTTGCAAGTACGTTATCTTAAACGTATATGCATTCTTTTCAGGGTTCTTTATAGACATTTTATGTGTTTTGCTTCCGTAAAATAAAGCGATTCTGTTAATTTTATTTTTGCACAAATTTTATTTTCGTGTTTTTTATATAATATCATCTAAGTCTTTAAACACAAGCAGTAAAGATCACAGATAATTCTTATCTGTATGTTTGAATTTCACAATGGTAGACAATAATTGTGCATTAATATATATAAATGTTTTATTTAAAATGCACAGTTGCAGTGATATAATACGAAGTTTAATTCATAACTTGTTCAGTTATATCACACTTAAGAAATGCTTTCGAAGTAAGAGTCCCGCCATCGGGAAAATATATTGAACTTAGGATTTTTGTATTCCTTGAAGATGATTGGTTTTTGATTTCATTCACATTTGCACTTGTCGAAAGATATTCTTGGAAAGCTGATAAAATCACAATCAGGTGGGATACATTACATAATTTTATCACATTTCAATGCAAAAAGTTTTCATAAAAAAAGAATAAGAAAATTTCTGAAGTTTTATTTCGTTTTTAATTTTTACCTTTCTGCTTACTTTAAGCAAATAGACAAAGATTTTAAGAATTTTACTTACAATCAAGAAATCCTAAAGTAGTGTTTTACAGAAATTTCAGGGATTTTATATGTAACTCTGAAATAGAATATTAGACATTTCATATATAATATTCTATTTGTGAGTTACATTGTCAGGACTGAGTGTTCGGTGCATATTCTTGAAAAACATCTTCGTGACAGTTTAAAGTCCTGATCTTGAACAGGGAGCTGAATGCAGCTATGTTCTGTTGTAGAATATTGTGATTAAGTGGTAGAAGAACTGCACTTAAAAGGGATTTAAAATCCTCTTTTATTAAATCACAATTATTTACAACCACTTCCCAACTCGGGAGGGATACAGAAAGTAGAGACCGCACTTGGGTCTAAAAAATGAACAATCAAATAAATTTAAACTAAAACTAATTAGAAATTAAATAGTCGTTGCTCGCAGAGCTATAACGCGAGGTTGGCCTCTAAACTAAATGGTGCGTAGCAAGATTTAACTAATACTGATGCACTTGGAATTACTTCAATAAGCAATCACGTAAAAACGCTATGGCTTAGAATTTAAATGTTAGCTATTCAGGCGAACGTTGAATAGAGTAACCGTGGTCTGAGACTAAAAGCTCTCTCACCCTAAGAGGTTCCTACCTCTCGCTTAAATATAACTTGGCTCCACTTCAAATTAGCATAAAGCTGAAACGCGCGCTTATTCTAACGGGAAGTTGAAATGAGAAGAGGTAGAAAAGGAAAAATTAGAATAAAACTTCGTTAGCTTAACTAAAACCTTACAACATATATAAAAGATCTGGCAGAATTGAACAGAATTAAAACAGAAATAAAATAGGCAATGTAAATCCTGTTTTTCAAATTTTATTTCGCCTTCATCCAGAACATTGTTTATCATTTTGTCATGACTTTATTTTGAGGATAATATTGTTCAAATGCTTGCTTTTGCCAAATATCTCTCCTGCAGCTTCACGCAGAAGCTTTGCTGTGAGGTTAATCACTGGCCTAGACAGTACCTCTGTTTCAGTACGTTGGCATTTTACATTTCCTCAGCTCTTTGCGGCCTGTGTTTATAGACGGAGATTTTACAATAACCACGGAAGGACAAATCTCGTGAAAGCGGTGACCATGCAATGCTACCAAGGGTTGAAAATACGCATCCTGCAAATGTTCCTAATAGAATGGCTTTAGCTTTAACCTGCCACTATATTGTAGCTCCACCTTGATGGAACTGTAGAGATGCTTCTTCATTCTAAATTGTAAGAAACAGTGTAATATTTTTATATGCCACTAGCACGTCACAGTGACTGTGCATCTTCTTGCTTCAAAACAATACAGCTCTATTTATCTACGCCGTGTTAGCGACTGAAATGATATAGCCTTGGCTGCTCAAATGTACCTCAAGTGTGCCTCTAACAAGATAACTGAGTGATACCAGTTAATACACTGGGTCATTTTGCAAATCTCGTATCACGTAACTACAGTTAAAATATATTTGAAAAGAACTAATATGAGAAATTGAAAACTTCTTTCTTCTATAATTTAATCCGCATATAAAGTATTTAAAACTACAACATGAAGCAGTTATTGTTCATAATGAGTGCAATACTAAATTTTGTTTAAATTGCGTTTGTAAAAGACATGCAAAAATAAAAATGTAGCAAAAACCTGGAGTAGCACAGGAGATTTTCTCTTAATGTCCTCTCTCTTTCTGCGCCTTGACTGTGAAAGGCCCATATTTTGCTCTCTAAGTGCTTTTTTGCATATTCTTCGTAGTCTTTCAAACAAAGCATGGTTTCAAAATGTGGTAAATGTATTGACTTCCTAAAATAAAATTTAAAGCATTAATATAATTACAAAATATAGAGTTTACATTCACAATAATTTTCACATTTATTGTGCACAAAAGTTCTATCTTAATATCAGAACATAAATTTATACTGTAGGATATATTTGCATTTGGCATATATGCAAAGAACGTGTAAGGTTTATCCTAAGTTTATTAACAGTTAGTTTAAGTTATGCTTCTTTCCTATTTATTCTAATTTCAGCTTACTATTTCTTACCAGAATGTAATTTCAGAAACGCAGTTAATGCAAATGAGTAAGAGTAGTATTTAAATCGATGTTTCGCCGACTTCGAGAGAGAGAGTCTGATTTTCCTGACCGAAAGTTTGCCTTTTACCCCGCTCGACCATACTTTGCTTGGCTTCGTCAATTTAATTAATATTTGGGGGCCAACTACTTAGAATTCTGATAGCTTCGGCTTTACTTTTCAGATAGCTTTAGTACAGTTCAGTTTAGTTTAAATTCATTGTTATTTAACTTGAAGTCCAAGTGGAGGCTTTATGTATTCTCCGACTTAGGAGTTGATAGTATTTATTCTTAGAAATAAAGGGTAGTTAACCCTTCTTAAGTGTTAGGTATTTGTTCACACACTTAAGCGATTATCCTCTTGTTAGTGTTCGTGGGGTTCTAAGAACATTGGAATTAAATAAGTGGAACCTCACATTTGGGGCCCGAAATCGTTCTTAACGAACCATACCACTAGGTACTGAAGATTTCTCACTGACCCCTAACACTTTTCAGTTCCCTCAGCCACAAACAATCCTCATGGAGGAATTCGGATTCATTGTGGAAACTATGAGAGCGACGATAAAGCCAACAGCAACTTTTGATGCAAGAGGACCCGTATTGACCTTCCTGGAGCAGCTGGATCTACACTTCACGTTATATCCTGTGAACCAGCCGCAAAGAATTATTATCTCTGCGACTAACTTAAAAGGTCAAGCCGTCAGCTGGTATAAGAATATCGGCAAGAGTTTGTTGGAGGATCCGAAACGTATACTTAGGAAATTTTAAGAATTCGCATTCCCAGTTGTCAGAGATCGCGCAAGTATGGAATCAAAATTATTCAGTAAATATCAAACTAATGTTGACGAGTTAACGGACTTCATTTTAAGAGAGATCCATATTGTCAAATTATTGTATGGAAAAAGGTCCGAGATTTAAATCATTGAAATAAATCTGCCGCAGTTGCTTCCGTGAATTGAAGATTTTCTTCAAGTTAGAAATCCGTAAACGCTAGAAAGTTTATTCGAACTAGCTGTCAAATTTCAGAGTATGCGGACGGCCCGAAACGCGCGTGCGAACAATTTTAGGCAGTAATCAAGGTTTCACGCCCAGATAAAACCTCAAGGTCAGCAGAATTCGTATCGGCAAGAGAGGAAAGCAGCAAAGGCGGATAAGAAAAAAGCTTGTCAGACCAAGGCACGGGGAAATGAAAAGCAGTTGGATCAAGGGGTTGAAAAGAAAAATTTAAACTACTCACGGTGACCAGAAGGAAGGTGAAGTCACCGTGTGAGATAGTAAATCCCTCAGAAATAAAACTGAATACGGTAGTCGTACAGATTTGTCCTTGCTATAAATCCAGATACTACTGATAGACGTCCCTACGACCGCCTTACTGGATACCGGGGCTCAATTCAGCTTCTTGACTCAGGATTTTTTTAAAAAGCATTTTCGTCGTTATAGACTGTTTAAGACGACGGGAAAACAGGTGATTGCTGCCCAAGGCAAACAGTGTGTCTGTTTGGGAAAAGTGGGGCTGCATGTTCAAATAAAAACGAGGTTAAAAAAATAAACTTTATCGTGGTCAAAAACTTATTAACCGCAGTCACATTGAGGGTTGATTGTAGAAAGAAGAATGGACTGACAACCGCAGATCCGAACGCATGGAGCTTCACTATTGATTACCGAAAATTAAATAGCATAACGAAGAACCCCACATATCCCCTCCCGATCCTAACAGATGAAATTATAAGAAAAATTCGGTCTACCAAATATATGACCACTTTAGACCTGACGTCAGGCTATTTTCAAATTGCAGTAAAACCCGAGGATCTAGAAAATACAGCTTTTATTACAAAGTCAGGCGTGTATGCCTTTTTAAGAATGCGTTTGGCTTAAGTGGAGCTCCCGCTACATTTCAAAAAGTTATGGATATTGTTTTAAGGCCAGTCTTGGGAAAAAGTACAATCATTTATCTTGATGATATTATTGTAACAAGTGAAACCCTAGAGGAGCACATTAAACAGTTAGAGGAACTTTTTACATTATTAAATGAGGCAGGCCTGAAAATTAATCCCAAAAAATTTAAATTGCCGCCAAGGAATTGAGGTACCTCGTCTATAAAATCTCGAAAAACGGTATCGAAACTGACAATTAAAATTTTAGGGATCAAAAGTTATCCACTGACAAATACGGCTAAGAAATTATCATCTTTTCTGGGAATGTGTTCCTATTATAGAGTAGTCATAAAAGATTTTGCAAAGAGAGTTGAACCCTTGTTGGTTCTTAAACAAAACAAGACGACGTTCACATGGAGGCGAACACGTCGTTTGAACAATTGAAACACGCATTAATTAACTCCTCTGTTCTTAAATTCTCGGAAGGGATTCAAAATTTGGAAATTGCAGCAGACGCGTCAAACTACGCAGTTGGCGCAGTTCTTTTCCAAAATGGGCAGCCAATAGCTTTTTCTAGCAAGACGCTTAATCAAACTCAACGAAATTATACTGCAACTGAGCGAGAAACCCTCGTCCTATTAACGGTACAAAAATTCCGTGTGTACTTTGAAAGCGCTCCGATAACTGCATATTCAGATCACGTGGCAGTCGGTCGCCTATACTCCGGTAAAACTCTTTCGCCCCGGCTCATACGTTGGACACTAAAACTGCAAGAGTTTAATTTAATGATAAAACACACGCTGGGGAAAGAAAATGTAGTTGCGGACGCTCTATCAAGAATAAAGATCGATGAAGACGGAAATACAATTAGATATGCGATGCTAAATGCGA
This sequence comes from Stegodyphus mimosarum, assembly GCA_000611955.2. Taxonomy (NCBI): domain Eukaryota; kingdom Metazoa; phylum Arthropoda; class Arachnida; order Araneae; family Eresidae; genus Stegodyphus; species Stegodyphus mimosarum. The sequence continues at coordinate 86,103 of KK115200.1, forward strand.
AAATAATTGAATCCCGGGAAACAATAATTGCCGAATTAAAAACGGACCCAGAATTTAAAGACATTTACGCTTATCTGGAAGATCCCGAAAATTTTGAACATGTAGGCTTAACGGCTATTTGCAATAGGGAGGCCCATTATGAAATTATAGATAAATTGCTCTTTTACACGAAAACAACAAACGATAATCAAGAATTGCGGCCGGTAGTCCCAATGAGTCTACGCTTAAGTATTCTAGAGGCGCTCCATGACTCGAAATTGGGAGCCCATCTTGGTCTTGGGAAAAACCTGCAAAGGGTCTGCGAAGCGGTATATTTTCCGCAGTTATACAAAGTTGTGACGGCGTATGTCAGGTCATGTCACTTGTGTCAATTCATTAACGAGGTAATTATAACCCGGCCGGGTACTTAAATAGCATAAAAACCACTTTCCCAAATGAATTGGTTGGCATTGATTTGCTTGGTCCCTACTCTAGAACAAAGATTAATAAAAACAGTTACTTTTTAACCATCGTGGATCATTTCTCAAAATGGGTAGAAATAATTTCCCTTAAACGGGCTTCAGCAAAAATAGTAGCGGATTCGTTTCTATATAAATATATTTGAAAATACGGGGCTCCAGTAAAAGTAATATCAGATAATGGTAAGCAATTCGTAAGTAATTTATTTGAAACCTGTGCACAGGCCTTGGCATAGCCCTCTAAAAATGGTACCTTATAGACCACAATCAAATATTGCGAAACGTATAAATAAAAATATAGTTAAAGTTATTCGGGGGTATGTTAAGAATTATCATGACCGTTGGGACAGCTGTGTCAATGAATTAGGCTTTGCTTTGAGAACAGCAAAACATGATACTACACAAAAAACTCTCGCAGCATTATTCCTAGGAAGAAAAAGTTTAACGCCACTGGATAAGCTATTTTTCGTTCAACAAAGACAGGAAGAGTTTAAATTGAATGACATCTAGAAAATTATTAGTGAGGCCATCAAAAATTCTGATGCGATAAGGTCGAAACAGAAAATCTACTACGATAGAAAGAGAAACGACGTAGAATATACGACAGGGCAAAAAGTATTAAAAATTGAACATTCTTTATCATCGGCACCCGAAAATAGGGTAGCCAAATTTGAGCCCAGGTTTGAGGGGCCTTTCATTATCGAGAAAATTAAATTTTCTACGGTTTACTCAAAGGCGGAAAATGAACATCAAACAATTGCTAACATGGACCAGTTGAAACCTTACTATAGTCGTATGGATTTTCTAGTCTTCAAAGATCTATTGCAGGTTCCTGGCAGCGCGCCAAGAATATGGATTTCGCCTTCGCCTAGCAGGGATTCCCTAGCAACAAAAAAAAACAAGCGGATAACACTGAAGAAAGTACGACTAAGCGAACGCAACAGCACCCACAAGGCTTAGGCCCAGCGAGAATGAAGAAAACGAAACAGAGAAAAGTTCCCCTTCTACAGAAGCCATCGCCGATGGGAAAGCGGAAAAGAGCCATGGAGAATATTCAAAGAAAACGTCCAACTCCAGAACTGAAGTCAACTTCCTCGAAAGAAGCCACAGGAATACGGCAGCCAAGATCTACGAAAAGAAAACGACTCGACGAGGAAAAATCCATTCCTTTTGAAGAAACCAAGGAAACCAAGAAACAATTGAAAGATTCCGAGAGAAGATCCGGATACTACAAGGCGAAGAGGAAGCCAGAGTTTCAGAACTCTCAACCTACGAGAAAAGCAGGCCGATTCAACGCTCGAGGAACGAAAAGAAAGGAATGGCCGGAAGTGAATACCAGCCGCCAGAGAAGACTGAAAATCCAAAGTTTAAGATCTGCCACATCAAGAATTCTGCGAGAAAAGAATGGACGAGTATAGAAACAAAAAAAGATAGCTGAACATTTTCCTTGTTTTCTATTTTGTTTTGAAAGTTCGATTTATGTCATGTGTTTAAGGTTGCAAAATACTGTTTAAAGCAAGATTTTTGAATTCGCAAGTTGGCGAGAATTTATTTTGTACATATCTTTCGTTTAAGAATTCTCAAGTTACGAGAAACTAATTCGTGAATATGTTTAGTCGAAAAAATGTAAGTGTGTTAACTTAAAGAAAATTAAAGTAAAACTTTTTAAATTTTGTATAGCAACTGTAAAGAATTATATAAAATGAATTTTAAAATGTTGCATGTTAAAGTGTTCTACTGAATATAGAAATGCTAATATCAGCTTTTAAACAATTGTAAAAGTTAAACTTGTACAAATTTACGTTTTTGTCAAGCATGACTATAAATACTTTGTGTAAGAGATGAATAGAATGAAAATATAGATTGAATGTATTTAAAGTTAGGTTCTTCAGGCTTCACTTAAAAATTTAAATTAAGCTCTATTTTAGGACATTAGATCTAGTTTCGTGTTTAAAGAGTCTTCTGAGGTCTGGAAAGTCAAGTTTCTAACAAATGACAGCTGTTGGATAGTTGGTAGTGATCTTCGCGATAACATAACAATAAAACGCTCGTTTCACTCAGAAGAAATTCTGGAGAGCATGGGGGGAAGAAGATTTAAAGTTTGTTGTGAAGGACAGTGTTTGAGGGCGAAAATATTTTCGATAATAGGATAATGGTAGGAAAAATAAAATGGCTTGTGAAAAATTTTACTACCATAGTTTCCTTCCAGATAATTTGTGGAAGGACCAAGACTGTGTAAACAGAGAAGCCAATTTGTAAAAAACATTGTGAATGTAAAATTCTTAGTTTTAGTATAGCTTTAGATATTGTGTAAAGTTGGCCCTAAAGAGGAGAAGTTTTAAGGATTAATTCGAGAAAGCACACTTGCTACATATTTAAAACTTTGATGAGAAAGAGTTTCGTAGAATTTACATTATCAAACAAGGTCGTTTTGAGACCTCATTCTTCGAATAGTTAAATTCTGGTAGGGAAAATGTAAGGTTTATACTAAGTTTATTAACAGTCATTTTAAGTTATGATTCTTTCCTATTTATTCTAATTCCAGCTTCAGATATGTAATTTCCGAAACGCAGTTAAGGCAAATGAGTAAGAATACTATTTAAGTCGATGTTTAGTCGACTTCAAGAGAGAGAGTCTGATTTTCCTGACTAGCGTGAGTTTGCCTTTTGGCTACGTTGTCTCTTAGCTACCACGCTCGGCCGTACTTTAGGCCCTTGATTCGCCGATTTAATTAATATTAAGGGTTAACTACTTAGAATTCTGATAGCTTCGACTATATCATTCAGATAGCTTTAGTTTAGTTTAAATTCATTATTATTTAAGTTCAAGCCCAAGTGGAGGCTTTGTGAATACTCCGAGTTAGGAGTTGATTGTATTTATTCTGAGAAATAAAGGGTAGTTAACCCTTCTTAAATCTTACGTGCTTGTTCACACACTTAAACGTTTATTCGCTTGTTAATGTTCGTGGGGTTCTAAGATAGAACATTGGACTTAAATAAGTAAAACCCCACAAACTTATTTTATTCTAACCAATTATTTTTAGTTTAAGGAAACTTTTCTTTCCCTTCTGATTTCAGTTTCCTGCCAGAATGTAATTTAAAGACGTATATGGATATCTAAGTGAGTTGAAAATAGACTTAAACAGTAGTGTTAAAAGTTCGCAGTAGGAGGGTTAGTTCTGATTTTATGCGGCGTGGTTGATTTAGTAACCCTATTAGTTGCATAGTTGGTGCTAGCCGCTTTCCTTAGATTATATTGATATTCGAGGCTTTGCTGTGTACAGCCGATTAGAGGTTTAGATAAAGAAGGAGACAGTCTTGTAGCTAATCTTACTTTATTGTGATTGTACATCTTATTTTTTCTGTTTAAGTTACTTAGCCACAAGTAGTGGTTAACTTGTGACCACCGAGTGAGTGCGCGTCTATTCAGTTTAGTTAAAATAAAAAAAGGTTATTATACTCTTTTTTTCAGTTATCTTTTGCAGTTTCAAGACCTAGCAAGAATTCGCTACCTAGTCTTTCATTAGGGTCTTACCAATTGATGATCCCGAAACATATTAGAAGACTCTACATATTATCACTGAATACGTGAATACTGAATAGTGATATATTATCACTATATATCAAATAGTAGGAATTAATTAGGAAGAAACAGGCGTGGCACGTAGGTGTTAAAAACAGTTAATTTTCTAACGCATTACGTAACTCGTTTTTTAATTAGCAAGTCTATAATTCCTGATCAAAGATTTCGGAAAAACGTACAGTTTCTTTAAAAATACGTTTAATGAATGGCAACGATGCCATCAGATGAAATAGACAAATATAATTTTCGAATAAAGAAAAGTGTGATGTGTTTTTAATACAGATATTTGTTTGTGAGCATATATGTCTTTAAATTTTACTCCCAAAATTACTTTTGATGGCCTTTTCCTTGCCTGAGATCAGCTAGGTTTTATATCACGGAAAAGGTGAAAACATTTGCGCAGCAGTTATTGTAAATCGTAAAAAGGAAATTTTTTGGTGAGCAATTCTATATGCTAAATTATGCCCAAAAGAAATTGGAATACCGATAAATGATTCTCGAACAGAAAACGAGCGTTCTATTATTTGACGAGCTTTCCATAATGCATAGACACCAAGAATTTATTTATTCAATTGAGAGCACTGCTGTTAGTTGAAAGCTATGTATATTTAACATACTGTTAATAAACAATAAAAAGGATAATATCTTCATTAGAGATCAGAAGAAAAATTTTATAATTCTTTTAATTTGACCAATAATCTAGTATATAGCATCATTAAATACTGAGTTCCGTTTACAGTTCACAGTTTAGACCCTGGTAGAGAAATGCTTTTACTACATTAACGACTTCTTCCATTAGATATACGAGTGCAGAAATCCCTTTTCCGTCACGCAAAACAGGAAAGAACTTCGAAAAATATATTTTTCTAAGTCCTCATAGTTTACCCATAATGAATAAAGTAACTATCTGCTAATCATAAAAGAAAATTACATTTTATACACTCTATATTCAGAACTAATATCTTACATTGATTTCTTACATTTTAGTTTTTATTTGAATGCATACAAACGCCTTGTCGCCACATATGTAAAAAATTGGGGTGACAGTCTAGATTTTACAAAAACAGATAAATTCACTGTCACGCTAGCTTTTTTTACTCCTTCTGCGGGCATAATATCGGTGAATAAAAAGGAAAACCAGGAAAAAATTAAATGTTCTACAACTTGGATACTTTTTTCGACCTCTCAGATAAGCAGTTATTTTATTAATCTTAGATTAGAACGAAACAGATAACTTGAAAATTTATCGTGACCAGATTAATAGTTGAGGTACTTAGAACTTTGCAACATTGCTTCTTGATGGCATTTTGTAATAGCTTTATGCTATTAACAAATGCGTTATCAGTAATGATAGACCTGTTTAACATGAGCTCAACGATCAAGTCAGTTTGCAAACTTAAGATACTCAATTACCAAACGCATCTTAAATTCCATCATTTTTATACTTAATAAAGCGGGCTAGTTATAGTTCGAAAATCGTATATTTCGAATGCTTGCAATTAACTGATACAAAAATATGGTGAATTTCATGACAGATAAAAGTGTGTGGGTGCTGGCAAAAAAAATCATATTCGGCTCTTCCTATAGTTTCTACGCCATATTGTTGAATTATTATTTTTTAAATCTAATGTTGGGCACTTGGCTGTTCAGAATTAGCCACTCCAAAGGTCAGAAGTGGTGGCGATGATATTGCGGAGACTCGTTTTCATGAATGCCATCATATTGTTACGTTTCTTTCTTCTTCTTCCTTCGTACGTTAAAGGGTTCGTGGATTTGGAGTGAATAACAACGACGACACGTGATGAAGTATCAAAGCACACTTTATTGGCTAGTATTTTTCAAGACAACGCCAAAATCACGTTTACAGTCGTCGAAGAACTACTATAAACACGTTGGAATAATCAGCTATACAGCCTTCAGAATATCTGGCTATAACGGTGTAGACAGCTTCACGGCAAAGCCCAGAGTACAACTTCCGACTGTGCTCAGTCGTTCTCGGAACTTTACGTACTCTCGAGACTCTCCACGCTACAACTCGCGATGCAGTTGACAATACAGAGTGCAGCTCCCGACTTGTTTCGGTCGTTCTCGGAGCTCAACATACTCTAAGATAAAACTCGACGATGCACTAACTCGCGATACATTAATAGATTCTCTCGATGCACTCGACCACCAGCTCGGCACTAGATACTCACTCACTGACTGACTATCAATTCGGTACACTGCGCACTGACTCACTCTCCGCGTACCAGCAGGGTTTATATAGCTTTTGGCTTGCGTTCGAGAACATTCTGGGCTAAACCAGTAAGAATTCGTTCCAGAAGGTTCTTCATCCGTCCATAGCATATCGCTAATTTTGTCGCCAAATGTCTCCAAATGAGCGGTTTCTCGCCAAATATGGCAACCCTGCCTTCCCTTGCCATTTTCTGGCAGCCCTAAACCTGCTTTGCGGGGAAGCTATCTTATCGCGCCTGGACATTTCGTAACAATATCTTAGTAGATGGTTTTACGAATTTGTTGCCTTTGTGCTCTTAATTTTAAATGAACTCTCACTGAAGTTTTAAGACTGAATGCCCTAATAAAGATGATAATTTTTGTTTATGTTTGTAGACTGAGTTCTTATATCGTACTTCACGGGGAATTCAATTTCAGGTTTAGACAGATGAAAATTCGTCATATAAATTCAGGCTTATTCATTGATCACAGTAAACATTGGTCATTGATAAGACGAGTTGCAAGTTTAATATTCTCAAGCATATCATAAATGAAGTTATATGTAAGCATATTTCCTTCACATCTAGTCTAAATTTGACAGTTATAAAATAAGTTTGGTTTTCCTTCTAACAAAGTGTAATATTTTGAGAAAGAAAACATTAAAAATTTCAATTACAGAAAATTAATATAACCCCAAACTGATGGTAAAAATTTGTGGAAAACATATATAAAGTACTACACTATTTTCGAAAAAAATTTGAAAAGCTCAGTTATGAACTTGAAGTACATTAAGTTGTAGAGACATTAAGTTTTTTTTTAAGAAGGAATATTGAAAAATGAGCAACGCCTTCGGGAATCGAACCATGGACCTCTCGGTTACGCGTCGAACGTGCTGATCACTACACCACGAACGCATGCGAAGAAGGCGGGAGAAATACCTTATATACTCCCCCTTGTAAAGGAGGACTGGAGTTTTGGGGACCCAATCGCCAAATCCCGGTGGTGGAGAATCATCATCCACCACCTT
>KK115201.1:0-21620 GCA_000611955.2 Stegodyphus mimosarum
GTCGCCTGCGGTTAGCCTAGAGTAGAGAGCATGCATTGTGGACACCGCAACAGTGAGCTTGTGGAAGTATCCGACGAGTCCAGTTTAGCTTGCAGTCTGATTCTCTCCGGACTTTCATATGGAGAGCTCCAGGTACCCGTTACCACCAAGAAAACATCATTGAACGACACCGTTACGGTGGTGCAGGATTGCTCGTTTGGGGTGGAATTATTCTGGGTTCCAGAACTGACCTGCATGTTCAAATTGGAACCATGACAAGCCAAATCTATCGGAACGTCATTCTGGAACAACATGTACGTTTGTTTCGGGGCGCCATGGGCGCACAATTTGTGTTTATGGATGACAGCGCCAGTCCTCACCGCGCAAACATCGTAAGCCCATGCCTTCAATCAGAGGATATCACCCGTATGGACTGGCCAGCATGCTCACTGGACTTGAATCGAGTAGAGCACGTGTGGGACATGATTGGCTGACGGGTTGCAGCCCGTCAACCTCCTCCTGCACGTCTACCGGAACTTCGGAGAGCATTGCTTTTTGAGTGGTGTAATATCCCCCAAGATTAGATCGATAATTTGATACTCAGCATGCCTAGGCGTTGTACGGACTGTATTGCATAGTCTGGGAGACATACAATGTATTAACAATCATACCAACCATGTAATATTTTTTTTTGTAAATAGGGTTTTTTTTTGTAATTTGCTCCAGGGAGAAAAAATCGCTAATTTTTTTAATAATCTCAAACATATAGCATCTTTTTTGCTCTTTTTTGCTTTGCTTCTAACTCTTCCTTTGCCTGATTTTGCATTATCCTTAATTTATGGACATGAGTGTAATAACAAAGTTTATTTGAAATCTTTTTTTGTAGCGGAGTTACTTTAGTAAGTCGGTACGATAAGTTGCCTGACTTTTTTCAAGGAGACGGAGATTAATATTTAAAGTAATTTGGTTCCGTCCACATTAACCACAATGACGCCGACGACGACGTCCACGTCTATAGAAAAACTGCGGTTAATTCGATGGTAATTAACAAAGGAAAAAAGAGAGAAAAAGGCTCTATTATAATTAACAGAAAAAATACTACTAGAAATTTTGTACGGCTGTTATTTTTTAAATTAATCACTTATTTATAATTTAAGTCTTTATTATAACTTCTCCTTTCCTTTTCCTAACCAGAATGCAAGTTAATTAGATTGTATTTTATCTTAGATTTTCGAGTGTAAGATAGAGCGTGTTTCTGGCCGGCGCGTCTACGATATGTTAGTTCCTGCCAGCTCTGCTAAATTTGTAATTATTCGGCTCTGCATTATAGCTGCAGACATTTGAATTTGCTGCGTCGGTAGAGCGATCATAGATTAAGATTTAGTTTGTATAGCCCTTGACTACCAGTCCATTTTTTAAATTCAGTTTGACTTTTATTTAGTTGCATCGTCGTGAGCTGCGAATGATTTTGTTAGCAGAAGAATGTACATTTATATCCTAAGCTCTGTTTAAATAAAAAGGTTTATTGAATCCTTTATCTGACGGTATAGTTACTTTCAGACATAGCGATAATTTGTTTCACATCTGTTATGGGTATGGGACTGATAAACTTTTATCAGATAAAGGAAGACCTCATAATTAACGTGCATTTTCGAACAACTTAAATCTATTTGTAATATTAGTCACAATAACCATTTGACTACTTAATTAATAGTCAAATAAAAATGAATTAAATCTACTAAATCAATACTCAAAAAGAACAATATTTTTGCTTACATTAATCTTGGATATGATCTATTATGACAGAGAGAAAAGATTAATAACTGTACACTTGATTTATTTTTACGAACTAGCATTTTATTTTTAACGGAGAATTTAATCAGAGTTTACGTATTTTGGATCGTTGATAGCTAATTATGTACTTTTGAGGCAAATACATTAATCTTTTATTTCAATTCAAGAAAATATGGGACAAAAGTTTATAAATGACAGTACCCTTGATTTGTTTTCACTACTAAGCAATTTCGTTTAACGGAATAGAGTTTATATATTTCAGATTGCGTGCAATTATATGTCTTATTATTGAGAACAAAAGGACTTCTAAATATTAAGATATCATCTGCTATGACTGCGGTTATCTTAAGCACTTTTCTATTTTCTGTTGACCATAGACAGTTATATTCGCTAGTGGACTGGGATAGTCATTCTTTATCGTTCTACAATAAATAAATTCAACTCTTTTTTAAAGGGAGAGGGTAGGGTTAATAATCACCAATTAATCCAGAATATACTACGCGAGTCACCGTTTCGATGACGCATATCTTTGCATTCGTGTGAATAAAATTTGGATTGGTTAATACTCAATAGATATCAAAATTGGAAATCTTTGAAATAATTTTATTTATGTAAATTTTTCTCATCATCATGTTATAAAGAGGGCTTTATGTGCTTTCGGATTCATTTGGATTCATCAGCCCTTCCAGTTATTAAATTTCAAGGTTAACTTTTGGAGCTGCTGACTTGAACTGTAAACCAGTTGTATCTTTCACAAGGGCACAACAGAAAGTCACTCCGTTATATAAATTTTAGTTTTACTTTGTTCAGGTTTATTATGCAAAGTGAATTTTGTGAAAACTTTTCCTTCGTTATGCAATGTGTTGAATTCTTTTGAAGCTTTGTGACGTCGAGATTTCAGACTGCTTTTCTTCAACAGTAATAAAAATAACAATGAAAAACGAAGAAACCTAATTACGTTAGAAGTATGAGAAAACTCCAGAGAATTCCGCTGCAGGAAACTAATTAACGTGAGGAGAGCAGAAAAGGCAAAGAAGGCAAAAAAGAAGCTATTTGAGTAGCTAATCTTGGGTAAAATGATACAAAGCGAACCGTAAGAAAGCCGGTATACACTCTAAATAAAGAAAAACTTGGTTCAGTTGCTTGATGAAGGATAGCTTGATCCACACTGTTCATGAAGTGAGCATGGAATTTTTTCAGGAGTTTACCACTCTTGATAAAATAAATCTGTGAGCAATTATCGCATTCTCCTGCTCGTTCTTTCGCGCTGTAAGTGGTTAACGTGTCCAGCTGGCATATCGCTGGTGCGAATCTCTGCTAGTGCACTGATGATTTCTCGTGTTACCTGTTCCATAAGACTCTACATTGGTGCCCAAACTAAAATGTTCTATAGAAGTCGATTCTCGTTTTCGAAATAAATGTCAATCAAACTAGATGCGTGGTGAAAATGATTTCGTAATGACATTGATCTGAGAAACAAGATTTTGCATATATTTTAAACAAAACTTCACATTAAATGAAATTTTTCAGTACTGTGCATAAACTCTGCTAAAACTTTTGAAATAAAAGTGCCGCATGCGTGCTCCAAAATTGCTCGCTAAAACAGAACATTACTTGTTTATTACTGAAATCACGCTATTTTCCATGACTCATATTACATATCATAATTTTTAAATCGAATATATGTCGTGTATCGCACTAGTTTTAAAACCTTTTAATCATTTGCGCATAAACTGCATTATTGATTAAAATGTTACTTTAAGTCATCTGGCTTTACACCTATCTCGGATTGCGTGATTTTATATAATTTCTGTTACCTCTTTCTAAATCCTATACAGTCATCCTAAAAAATACACAGGTGTTTTTGGTTTTAAGAAATAATTACATATTTGATGCATATACCGTGCTTCAAATTATCCACTATCGAACTGCCCGTTTTTGGATCATTTTTACTTATACATATTATTTGTACATAGATACTCATATTGCTATTTGAAAACGAAATTTTTGGAACTTCGATAGAATTTCAGTGTTTTTGACTCAGTAAATCTCATTGCTAAGATGTAAACTGAAGTTAAAAATTTAATATTAATAATGAAATAATGGGACTATTGATTTAATGCGCATGGAATAACGGGAATTAAAATAATGGAATAATGGAAATATTGATTAAACAAATGGGATTTCTGATACCATAAAGAGGAAAGATATTTTCATTAAAAGAATCTGGATTGAGAGAATTATTTCCGGGGTTCAAGATTTTGAATATTTCCAAACTCTTGAACAGAACAGTGGCGAATGACCCAGAACAATGAAGATTGCATATTTTACCAAATAAAACTATTTTTAAAATAATGACTCAGGAAGGCGAAGAGAAGTAATGAGGGTTATGTTATTTGAATGGTTTAGGTGAAAGGATCAAATGCTGCAGGTGCCAGAACAAGAAATTTCGATTCTGTGTAAAGCAGATGATAAAGAGAAACATATGTTTTCTATGGCTAGCCTACTTGGCAGAAATATGTGAATTTAGGAGTTATTTTATTCCCTATGAGAGTTTGCTATAGTAAGCTAGGAAGCATTAAATAGCGAGCGATGCATGCTGCTGGTCATATATGGCACGCCACGAATTACGCTGCTATTATACAGAAGGTCGGAGCGGAATTATTGGAAAAGTCAACATTTGATCAGATGATCAGCAGGAGTGGCAGGCTTAGCTGGAGGTCAAGAGAATGAATTTCTAAATAATCAGGAATTAGCGAAAATAAGAGAGGGACTGATATCAGAGCCATATTAATTTTGAGAGATTAGCAGAAGATCACAGTAAAGAACTCGAGGACTATCTCCCTAAGGGGGGAAAGATATCTTCATAAGGGATGTTCTTAGAGAGATAAGCTGGTATTCATGTTGCAAACTTCCAAAACGCCTATACAGTCAGTCCATTCTCCGGGTTCAAACTCAATTCGAACTACCAGTGCTCTTAGCCATTTGGCTAATATTACCAAATTTGGCCTATATTAGCCAAATGGCTAACAAGACAAGAACTTCGAGGCTATTTTCCGTAACCTTTTTTGTCTCGTGACCATGGAAGCAACAGCTGCGGGGGAAAAAAAAGTTTGACTCGCTTAATTATTTCCTTCGCTTCATTTCTGTTTAGTGCATTTCACTTCGTGAAAAGCACGCGAATGAAAGCTAATATGAATTAGAGTCTCAGATGACGTCAAAAAAGTATAATCTGCTCGGTAATGACTACACGAGTTACGATCGCAAATAGGTAGCTGGCAACGGCCTCGAAGGGCCTGTTTTAAAGTAAAATTTATAGTGAGAGAAGAAAATCAAATTGACTATGAAATATTGAGTGGCCAATGTGGGCCCATATTTGAGCCTATGTTTGAGCCCAGACGTTTTTAAAATGAAATATATCGATGAATGTTTCTGGTACGGCATCCCCCCATTTTGTATTTCAGTCTTATAGTAAGTATAAAATTTTCTTAAATATTAATTCGGGGGGGGGATCACATGAAAAGTTAGATCTCATAATTTTTATAACAAAGGTTTTTTCTTTTTTTTTTAATTTTGAAAATACCAAATCATGAATATTCTTTTCATTAAAAACATTTTTTATGGTAAGTACGTGTTTACAACATATCATATATATATATATATATATTATCACAAGAAGTTTAAAAAAAAATTAAAGATTTGTAAAAATTAAGGCCGGATTTCTAAAGCTTTAAGATCTAGCGCTAAAGCAGCTAAGATTAAATTAATTTAATCCATGAAATTGTAGACTGATTAAACCCGGATTATTAGTGGAAATAAAGGAGTTCGTAAATTTTGTTGTAAAATAAGTTAATGGCAAAATAATTTACAAGGCTTTAAAATAGAATTAAACTAAAGATTACTAGTTTATTATTTAAGTATTCATGATTTAATGATACAAGGCTAATGTCGTCAGCATGCATTAGCCTTTTTCATTTGACCATTCGATAATTATGGAGTACTGATTAACGTTTCTGTCCGGCTAGACCATCTAAGTATATTTATTTTAAAAACATTTTTCCGTAGATAGTTCAGAATAGCACCCCTATGTCAAATCAGTCTTCCAATTTATTAATTGTTTATATAAATTAAGACTAAGAAGAAAGAAACTTTTAAAAAATAAAGAATATTTAATAAAATTAAAAATTACAATAAAAAATCTAGAAATTAATCATATCTAAATGTTACAAATAAGTGAAAAAGTAAGCCAAAAAATCAAAATATTACTTACTGTAGTTACCCTTATATTTCTAAAGATTTATTCCTAAATTTTAAAAATTTGCTAAAGATGTGCACCATTTTTTGGGTAACATTCTCTTATGAAGCAAAAGCGGCGTTAAATTTATTTACTGAATTCGTCCTTATAGTGTAGTCTGATCGTACTGTTTAAAGCAGTGTTGCCAATTTTACCTAAAAATCTTCAACTAAATGCTTAGTTGTAAGTATTTATGAAAAGGAGTAATTTCGTGAACAAACTTATAACGTAGGTACACTGCGGGAAAAAAAATGGGACTTCCATATCTCCCGTTCTACTGCGCCGATTGACGAAATTCAAATTATGTTTTTCATATCTCGAAAGCACATTAAATATGTATTAGATTTATATATAGCGTTATTCTCATATAGATATTTTGACACAAAATGGATCTTTTTCTAAAATAACATACCATTCTTTTTCCATGTTTCGATTCTACGACTCAAATTATGCCTAAATATTAAATTTTGTAAAATTTGGTAAGAAATTTATAGAAAAATTCAAAAATTTAATTTGGCGAATTTTTTTCAGTTTTCACCAAGAATAATTCACTTGGCGAACTTCTTAATACGTGTCAATCAATTTTCCTATCCGTTCCTTTGTCATGGAGAGGAAAAAAAGTTGCATCGTTCTTACCTTTTTACATTGTGCATGAGCGGAAAAGAGTCACATCGTTCTTCTTTCAAATAATACCAATAAAGTGCGTAAACCACATTAGATATTATTATCGCTTTCAACAAACATGCCAAATTTCAAAACGCGCCAATTTATAAATTCACGTATATCTTCGAAAATTTTGAATAAAGCTCTAATTGTTTGTAGTGTACTCAGAAATATATGTTCTTTAAGTTGATTGTAAAAATTTTATAGGTTATAATTCAAAATTGTTTTACAAAATTTATAGAAATTATTTTAAAATAAATCATAAAAAATGGGTGAATTTTGTTTGGAGTGAAACTAAATTTAGAACTGTGGAAGAAGGAATCATGTAAGTGTAATAAAATAAGAGATATTAATAAAAAATACCAAATTGAATTAACATTGAGGAGCTAAAATTTTGAGAGCTAATTTTTTAAAATCTACTCTGCGATTTTTACAAAACTTGGCAGTTTGGCATAATTTGAGTCGTAGAATCGAAATCTGGAAAAACATTGGCATGTCATTTCAAAGAAAGTCCGATTTTGTGTCAAAATTCCTATATTAGAACAATGTTATATATAAATCTAATACATATCCTAAATCTCGCTTTCGAGACATGGAAAACGCAATTTGAATTTTGTCAATCGGGCCAATAAAACGGGAGATATAGAACTGTCCTTTTTGTGTGTGTGTGTGTGTATGTGTGCAGTGTGCATGTTAATATGTCTAAGGTTGCTGGGGAGAGCAGGTTGGCTAACTTGGCGAATAGATTTCATGCTGCCTAATACTGCTGGTTGATCTTAACAAGGGAAAAAAGGTATTTGCTTTAAATTACACGGATACCTGGGTGCAATTTTGAAGAAGAGTAAAGCCATGAAGCGATTGCGAAAAAAATTACTTATAATTATATCTGGTAAAAACTTGCGAAAATAGAAAGACAACAGCAAATAATATTCACACTAAATTGTCTATTTTAGCGAACCTTTTATGTTACATTGTACGAAGGATACAACAATTTTAAACATAACTTCACTAAAATTATTTACGTACATACAAAATTCGTAACGATGCATATATATGTGTGTTTATGTATGTGTGTTATATAAAAAATATGACATTCAAAATTAATCATTTTAATTGGGCACTTGTCCTCTCTGTTCTACTAAAAGTAACAATTTTTTCTAAACTCAACCCTGAAAACCTAACCTGTATTATGATATCTACATTCATCTGCATTGTGGAGAATTTTTGGCCAATCGCCGTTCCAAACGTAAACAAAAGATTTCGGCCATATATATAAGTCCTGATGAAATGCGCATTCATAACATCACGCTTTGTAGTCTTATTTCAATTACTGGTATTGGTAATTACTTTTTCTATGCGTCTTGCGTGGCTAGCTTATACCTCTTTGCCTTATTGTCTCAATCTGTGATAAAGTGTATATAAAATTGTGGGATACACATTGCACCGATTGGGATAAGGGATTTATATTGGGAATGCACCTCTAGATAATTGTTTTATTCAGGAATGAAATGTGTTTAATCGTCATGACGGATACACTTGATTGCAACTACGTATTTACGCATTGTAACGGCATCACCATTCAGAGACTCAGCCATAATTACCTATGTTTTCGTTTCACCGAAATATTATATATATATGCCGCCCAACCGGTATAGTGGTTAGCGTCGCTGACTGCTGTACCGAAGGGCTCGGATTCGAATCCCGGAGAAGGCATGGATGTTTGTAAATTTATAGTGTCGGTGCGGCATGGCAGCACCTTAAATATGCGGCGAGCCGAAAGTCCTCCCATGTGGTTTGGTGGAAGGGGACAGGGGTGGAAGACCCTCGGACCCGTCCCCCCGGGATGCTGTCCATCAAAATTGGGGGCGGAACTGAGCCAAATTGTACTATCACCTGTTAGGTGCTCAAGGCTATTGCCAACGACAGGCGTAATCTAGCGTTCCTTGACACGAGAATTCTCGTGGGCTTGGGCTGACTCTGTCAGACAAGTGAGCATCAGCAACAACGTTACATGTATATATACATATTAAATCCAATATCATTGTAAACAAAAAGTGGCTAAAATATGACAGATATTGACAAACACCTTTGTCTTTTGCTTAGATATCTTATACTTTCCAAAAGTAAAAGTGCATAGAAACTAAAAAAGCAAAAATGGGAAAGTAAACAAAATTTGTAAACAAAAAAATTAAAAGTGCTTTAATAGCACAGTTTTTAAATACTTAATCCATCAAAAACAAGTTACGCTACTCCCAGTTATCTTTAATATGTATACTTACATGAAATACTAGCTTGCTTCAGTGACCAACTAAAAGCCTATACTGGAAATTAGGCTTTTAGTTGGTCAAGGTTGGTTTAGCAAAAACTTAAGCATGAAAAAAGAGTTTTTTGATTTTTTCTTAATCCAGAAAAGTAATTTAGAAGTATGTTTTTTTTTCCTTTTGAGGATTCTGGTCTTTTCTCGTTTTTCACACGGAACCCAGTATAGATGCTCTGACACTAAAATATTAACTTCAGTACTTATTTGATTGCTTTTAATGTCATTCTTCTTTACCAAAATCTGATCCTTCTTTCAGACTCAAATCCTTCCTATTTCTCATTCCCTCAAAAGGTTCTCACCATCTGGCTTGAAATCTTGGCATGTTTTGAAAACCACTCTAAGCCTCAGTGCTATCACTTCTTCGATAAAAGAAAAAAAAAGGAATTCTCTCCTCTAAGCAGCAATATATAAGGATAATATTTTTCTCTCGAATACTTCCCACGTCGACAGTTGACATTCAAAAAGTCTTGTGCGAGATTCATTCGTCGCAGGCGACAAATTTTTTGCTTTAGAGATCTGGACTTGAGCAACACCAGCAAGGAAGCTGATCAATTAATTAGTAATGGCTTGAAACTACAACAGTTCTAATGCTTAACGATCAGTCCCGAAATTTCACATTACTTGTCTGTTTAACTATTATCATCAATAGTTAGAATATGTATTCTAGCAATGTAGTGGGTGTGTATATACACCGTTGCTCATTGTTTAAAACAAACACACACACACACACTATATATATAACTTAATAACAGTAATTGATTCGATTTTCATTGGCATTTCGTTTTTTACCATTTTATACCATTTTCATTACCATGTAAAATACATATATACAGTTAAGTACGTATATATATATATAATAGTATTTATGCAAGGTGCGCGCATAAAGTAATCGTACAATTTCTTATAAATAAGAAAAGATTACTAATCTTCAAATAAATTTATTTCCTACAAAATAATTGCCAGAAAAGTCTATAAAATTTTTCTAACGTTTCTGCAGGTCGTCGAAACACTGTTTAATAGACGTTGGAAATATCCTTTCGCAAAATACGCTGTCATTTGAAGTTGAATGTGCTGTATCTTTGGTTCATTTTCAAAGCATTCGCGCTCACATTTAAAGCTATTGTACCAGTCATGCACTTGTGGTTTTGATAGAGATGCATCAAGATATGATGTTCGAATCATAGCTAAAGTTTCATTAGCATATATACCTAATTTGCAACAAACTTTAGTGTTATAACTTTATTCTATCTCGATATAATTTTTTTTTGTACAGTGTCCTCTCAGTAAATAAAAATGACTCCAGCGTTCTGATATGAAAATGACAAAATAACCACTTTAATCTATCTTTAATAAGAGTTGAGATATCATTGCTTTTAAACTTACATTTATGCTTTTTATTTTATTTGGTCAAATCTGTCTGATTATTTTATGGGTATATACGTTGGGTGCTTTGTGTATATATATATTTCCCCTTTCATGATTGAATAGAGGTTTAAGTATTATCTCTTATTTATTGCAGTAATGCTATATGCACATAATTTACACACACACACACACACATACACACTTATATATATATATATATATATATGTAATAATAATAAAAAAAAGAGTCTGTAGTAAATGACGAGCGTAATATTTCAGTTATTTTAACACAACACATCGTGGGTGAGTGGTGAGGCTATTCCTTTACACGTTTTGGCAGATGTTTGACGAAGCTGGGATGATTGAACCATGGAGAAAAATACACTCAGGACTTTCACTTTTAGCAGCATATCTTTATTTTAATTTACAGCAGATGATTTAATTTAGAGCAGATTATTCAGTAATTGAACTACTAGATATGACTGACTTTAATACGTTATAACGTTCTAGAACAGAAAGAGGAGCGTAGCGAAGACGTTAGCAGGATGAAGGCGAGAAGGCATCTGTATAGGAAAACTTATGACGCAGCATTTATATGAGGAGGTTATGTAATAGGCGCGAATGTTCCAGAAGGTACTGGTCTAGGGGAAGATCCTGAATTGCAGAAAATTAATTTAAGGTTGCTAGTTCGCAAAGAGCAAAGCCATCGTATTTTTTTTCTTACATATATATATATATATATATGCACGCATGATATATAGCACGGGTAGCCATAGCGCGGCTGTCGCAAATGAGTGGTTCGGCTCCTATGAAAATAATATATATATATGTGTGTGTGTATGTGTGTGTGTCTGTGTGTGTGTAAGATATAACAAAATATGATACCTACTTTAAAAAATAATTGGCGACCTCAAAATTAATATATCGACAAGCATTTTCAGTCGACTTCAACTATTTTTATGAAAAGGACTTTAATACAAAATTTTATTTTTCAGTGGACATTTTAAAGAACATTGAGGACTTTTATGATTCTAATTTATTATTTGGTAGTATTCTTACATATATTATTGTCTCATAGTTCTAAATTAGATGTTTAATTATAAATTATATGTTTATTTATAAATTATAGGTTCCATTATAAAATTATATAATTAAGAATTTTCTAATTATATGTTGAAAGATCATGAGTTATGAAAGGCATAGTTCAAGCCTGTACGCCATGTCCTGGATGTTTTTTCATGTCTTTCCTCGTAACTCTGTCTTGCTTCGCTAATCCATTTCTACAACTCTTCTCTTCCGGTCTTTCTTTTAAAGGGGAGAATATGTAATATATAACAAAATATGATACCTGCTTTAAAAAATAATTGGCGATCTCAAAACTAACATTCTAAATTTGGTACTCTCCCCCTAAGTTCCTCTTTTTCCCCAAATTCGAGATCATTCGAAATTACGTAACGCTGCTTGAAAATATAGAACTAAAACCCAAAACTAACCAGTCACAGATTATCTGTACTTTGCGCACCTATCTGGTATAAATAACTAATAACTGCGCAATCTTTCTCTCTTTCGCCTCCCTGCTTGCGTGCTAACGGCTTGTCGCTCAGCCTTTGCGAACTATTCGCCGTTAATTAAAATGTAATGGCATATTTAAAATTATGAGGCGCGTTTAGCACTCCTTGTCTTCTACAATTATGTATTAAGAAATTCGTCATTCAAGAATAAATTATGTTTAACAATCAAGCTGGTCCTGTTTCTAAAATTCCATCCGATCCTCCATTACGCCGTAGTGTCCAGACATCTACACAGTAGTTTGTTCGGCCATGACTAGACGTGAATTATTTTCATCTTTCGTCAAAAGTACAATTATTACAGATATATATATATATATATATAACAGTGTAAAATAAAACTACATAGAGTCAAAAAAGTAATTTTTTTCATTGTTTTTACAAAGTTATTAGTAAACTTTATCTTATTTCATTTCTTGTTAGTAAGAAACTTAGTGATGTTGTTCAAAAATAAAAACAATATTCTACTTTCAAATAATGTTGTAAAGGAAATTTTTAAAAGTTATATTTTCTTGTTTGTGCTTTACGAATGGATGAATTGATGCTTGTAGATGCTTTACAGGAAGAGTCTGTCAAATTTCTGAATCATCCGCAGCGTTAGAAATAAAATTGGGCTTGTATGTGAGCGGAAAAAAAACGGATGTAGTGCACCAAAAACATTTAGGATCGTACAGAGTTGGATGCAAGTTAGAAATAATTTAGATTGAATTAGAAGTATTAAATTATAATTAAATTAAAAGTGCATTCGACGTGCATTCCGAATTAATGAGAAATATATGGGAACTGGAAGCTTTGGAAGTTTCTAATAAATTTGATGACAGTCACAGCTATAAAGAAGAAATTAGAAAATTTTAAGATTTGTAAAATTTCAGAACAACAGATATACAGCTTACTTCCGACTAAATCAATATGCAAACGAATTAGGGGTTAGTTTTGAGGTACTAGAAAAACGATTAGAGTCGCTGTGGCACAGATTTCAAAAGAACTCGAAGTTTCATGAATATTACAAAGCTATGATAAATCAACATTTGTAAGAAAGCATCGCGGAGCAATCGGAGTATTTAAAAACTGTAAAAGAGTATTTTTACTTCGTCACTTCAATGGCGGTCATGCAAGTTCAAACGCAAAGAAGTCCTGCCCTGAAGATTATGAGACGGTGTAGATATCTAGTTTCATTCTCCTAAAAACTGCACTTACGAAAACCTGAATAAGGAAAATTAGTTGAAGAAATTATGCCGATGAAAGAAGACCGCCATTTTTTACACGTGAAAGAGAGTTCTTGATACCTTAGGAGCAGGCTCACGTGACAAAATCAAAAAGGGAAAAACGCGGTCGTCTCTGAAACATATTTACTCTCATGGTGAACGAAGTTCCTTTGCTCAGGAAAGTATAATCCGTAGAAATGGATGCTTGAAAAGATGAGAAGGGAAAACCGGTTCCACGAAAATTTAAGAACTTGCTCGCGATTTCAATGAAGATTAAAATAATCGAAGTTCAAACACGAATGCTTGTGTTCATAATGCGCCCTATATATCATATATTTATAAAATAAATATGATATTTAATTGTCATGATCTCTTTTCAAAATAGTAATATCTAGAGCTACCGATTTAACAACTAGATTTAATAAATATGCATTTTGAAATGCCACTGAAAATACTCAATACTCAAATATTCTTGTAGGACATATTAAAATTTTCAAACACTTTCCTATTATTACATTACTTTTAATTACTTAAAAATAGAAATCATGATTAGTAAATTAGAAATCGTGTAGGTAATAAGCTTTAATTAATTTTTTTATTTATTTTCATTATAAAATTTAGTTTTAATGTCGCGTTTTTAGTCTTACACTTCACCATTTTGATCAGTATAATGCTGGCGTTGCTATCTCCGTGTCTTTGGGCCCGGGTTCGAATCCCGGAGAAGGCTTGGATGCTTAGTGTTTTTGAGTCGTGGAAGCAGTTAAAATACATGATGAGCCGAAACTCCTGTTGAGTGGTTTGGTGCCAGGGATAGAGAAGTGGTCTGTAACCCAGCAGAATTCTCCTTCAAAAATGAAGGAACCACGACGAAGTCATACACCTGTAATGTACTCAAGATCCATGCCAACGGCACACCTAATCCTGAATCTCTTGAAACAATAAAATTTGTGAACTAATTCAAGTGTTACTGTCACCCAAGTGAGATAACTCTCAACGTTAAAAGTCTTATACCCTATTCTTTACCTCCAAGAAAGAAGAAACCGCTAGGTTATGTAAATGAAGTAGTAAGTAAAGATGCCCGCAAATAGAAATGTCAGTATCATTCACTGATGTGAAGTGCAGTGTTCCTCAGGCGATCTATTTCTTTGTGTTCTTGTGTAATCTGTTGTCTATAGCTGCGAAGAGTTTCAACTGCTTTTAAAAGCTAAAACAGCTCCGAAATTTGAGTTATGTTCCTAGACAAGTTATTTAAAGAATTTAAGTTAGCGCGATGGGATGGTAAATTTAGCTTTAAAATATAGCTATTAATGCAAGTATATTAAAATTATAACCTAACATAAGACCTAAGTTTGGATATAAATTTGCCTGCGAACGGCATATTAATGTTTGGATTAGATAGTTAGTTATGACTTTGGCGCTTATGTATCTGGCACTCTGTTGACAGTACCTAATGCATGAAGTTGCATATGATTAATTTGTACAACCGCGAATGCAATTTCATTCCGAACCTTGATATTTGGATTAAAGTATACATTATGTGTTAACATTGCACTCAATTGCCAATTTCTGTAGGATACTGTCAGATATAAACCATTACAAAAATGTATATACCTCATGTAACAAACAGTACAATTTCAACACGAATAACTCAGCCATGACGAAAGATCTCTAAATTTGGTTGGATGCATTACTAATCGCAAATAAAAAGTAATCGAATAATAAAATTATCGAAGTGTTTACTTTGATAATATTGATAATAAAATGGCCATGTCTGACCTCAAAAGGTTTAAAATATTATTAATCTACATTTGATTTGTAATTGCTTAAAATATATCTTCTATAGCACTTTTGGTATAGCACTTTTGGTATCTACAGTGCCATAGATGCTTCGATGGACGTCATTTGTAACAAATGTCTCCAAAAAGAATTCGATGCAATTCAAACGAAGCGAATATGGCAGTAAACTCATTTCTCGAGAGTAATGATTCGGATAACCACAAGTGATGACGTTTATCCCAAATTGATCAATGGTATACGAATAAAATTTCTTTTCCTTGATGATGGTTGTAAGTGGTGGCTTGTGATACGTATTTCAGTCGATCAATAACTTACGTTTATTGCTCAGAAGCTTCTGTTGAAAACTTGCCGCTCAGTTCAGCTGTATAACGCTGAAAGAAATGGTTATAACCAGGGTCCGGATTTTGATAACCTATAAATTTACTGAAAATGCCTTTTAAAAAGCCGAAAAAGGCACTTATAAGGGAAAAATGCCCTTAATAAAATCTCGAAAAACAAAAAAATAATATTATAAAAATGATACTATTGACAAATGGATTAAAGCGCATACGATTATTTTTCAATTTTATTTCTTTCTTCAGAATTTTCAACCTTACACAAACGTATTTCAGTTGCTCAAAACATAGGTGTGGTTGCATTTTAAGCTCTATTTTAAACCTGATGTGTGGAGAAATATTTTCTGTCCCACCCCTTGCAAAAAAAATTTGAACGAAATATATTCAGCCAAGATTCGAAATTTCTAAAAATGCACTACTCAATTCGGTGGTGCGTTTGAGGGAAAAGAATTATTTAGTACAAAGTATAATCTCCGAATACCTTTTGCGTTCACAGTACTCCTAATAGTGCCTTTTTACTTCCTTGTACAAAGGAATGAAAGTATTGTAATCACGAAAAATTCCGGGTTTCATATGTCAACGAAAATATACATTTTGTTCGTTATCGAATGCAAGTGAACGCTATTTCTGCGTGACATCTGTGCGCAAGTACAGAATAAAGGATCCTTTTTCCCAGGCGGATAATAAAATTGATTTAAAATGGATTCAGAAGTGTTTTTTTCCGTGACCTCTGTACGTACGTATGTATGTGTGTATCTCGCATAACTCAAAAACGAGTAGCCTCAGAACGTTGAAATTTTGCATATAGGACTGCTCTATCATGCAGTTGTACACCTCCCTGTTTGTTTGCAATCGGCGGCATCAAAAATATGTAAACACACACACACACACACACACATATATATATATATATATAATTTCTATTTTTATTGAGTGGAACCAATAATAAACTTTCAGCTTTGTGCTCCGAAAAATCTGCCTTTGTTGCTTGCTGGCCGAATTGCTTGGTTTTGCGTAGAAATTGTGAAAATTATTTTTCAATTGTTTTTAACTATGTTTTTTGTTTTATGTTTTTCTATATATTTCAATTTTTAATGAAGATATTTTGAGGTTTTATGTATTTTTGCATTGCCTCGAAGGGAGAACTGAATTGATTGAATGAGAAATCCATCTCTAATGAAATTCGGGGAGACAAGTATAAATGAAGTACAGCAAAAATTGAGTATAATTTAATATTCCGTACAAGGAAGTCATGTGGTGTCCGTATCAGATTTTTAAAAATGGAAAGATACAAGGTCTTTCACCAAATTACCGCCGGCGTACTTTACCAGCTGAAGAGATAAAGAAAACAAAGAGAATTTTATGGATGTAGAAAAATGTATTGCACACCGCGTTGGGTGTGTGATTCTAAAAATGTGAATGTGGAACAGTTTTTTTCCCTTCTGCATATAATCCTTTGAAACTGAACATGCACAAAAATTACTAAAGAGCTAAGAAATGCCGGTATAGAAGAACTCTTTGAATTGTAGATAGGACTAACAGATTACATAATCAGTTTTCTGTGATTAGGACATGCTTGGAAAATGATTGTCTTATTTCACAAAAATTTTATTTTTTAATTTGATTTCTAGAATATGCAGCAAATTGCACAGAAATGCCCTTAAAAGTAGCCCCCAATGCTCCAAAAATTTTAGAAATTGCTATAATAGAGAAAAACTTAAAAAGTGTAAAGCAAAATGCATATGTAATCAAACTTCGGGCCTTGATCTAACTGTTCTTCTGTTTTCTTGACCCCTAACTGTGTTCTCGCTAGAGACCAATGAAGGAATAATATATTTTAGTTAAAAATATTTCATCAACCAGAGTGTAGCAATTTCCGAGTTATCAAAATAACAATCTAGCAATTGCTGCTAATTAACTTTTCAGTTATTTTAATATTACAATATAATGTTTTATGCCGTATTCGGTCTTCGTTTAGTCGCACTTAAAGTAAGTATGCGTTACAGAAAAACTCCACGTTTTGCTAGCCTCTGAACTGATTATTCACTGATGATCCACAACGATGATATATAATTATCATGGAGGATAATCATAGAGCTTACGCAACAAGGCTTATGCTATCGTGTAATCCATGATATCATATAGTCCATGGTTATCCATGAAGACATAATGTCATTTAATCCATATGCTAGCATATGTCCATGATAACCATGCGATTCTAAGATTCACGATTCTCAACCAAGATATAAAAAATAAGATAAATGAAAGATGTGCTCATAACAATGTCAGCTTTCATACCCATTCTCATTCTATCTAATTTTATTGTAGGACTCCTAAAAATATCTAATATTCGTTATTGATTTCAGAGTGACGACTTAATTCTGCTAATAATAGCTAGTGAACATCGTGCAAGTATTCCAGATATTTGCAGCACGTCCATTAGGTATTAATCCCAAATATATGTTGCAAGTGAATAAAACATGTTCCAACTAAAGCATAAACACATGTGCAAATCAAAATTTTTTTTAAATAATTTCTCTTTTATTATTCCAATTTGCTTACAATCAAAATGATCGTTTTATAATGAATTTTCCTTTTTTCTTTTTCCTGAGCATTCTAGTAAAACATGTTTTTCAGGAGCTTTCATTAAAATTATTGAAGACATATTTTTATTTAGATAGGGTTTTTTTGGATGATTTGATATTTAAGTCGACTAATCTGAGTGATTTCCGCGCCACTTTTTTTAGTGGCTTATATAATGGTAGTGCAGTTTCATTACGTATTATGTGAGTATTTTGAAATATTCAACTCCAGATTTAGATTATTTTCGCCTTACTTTCCAGCATGCCTTCGTGGTATAACGGTTAGCATGTCGTGTATTCGAGAGGTCCAGGTTCGAGTCTTGGTGAGGGCATTGATCATTTTTCATGTCTCCTGCTTCAAAAATCCTAATGACTCTACTTGGCGCCCGAACTAAAAGGTGGTGGATGATAATTGTTCTCCACCAAAATTTGGCGATTGCGCTCCCTAATCAAAAAGGCGAGTATATAAGGTATTTTCTCCTACCATTTTGTATGCCTTCGTGGTGTAACGATAGAACACTTGGCATGTATGCGAGAGGTCTAGGTTCGAGTCCCGACGAAGGCATTGCACATTTTTCAAGTCTCACGCATAAAAAAACCTAATGTCTTTACACTATACTAAAGTAATAAGGAACTTGGAACGTCCTTTTCATTGCCTCAAGTGTGTTTTTCATCATATTACTCGACACGGAGTTCAAGCTAGCCATAAAATGTGTGCAAGTAACAGTAAAAATTTATAATATCTTAACAAGAAGAGATGGACAACTTATTACAGGCTTGGTTTGGTTTGGATTATTTGGGTTGCACCACAGAACACGAAAAGTATTTGCCTAAAGGGAGGCATGTCTTGGTGGAGGATTTTTGAAGGGAAATTGGCTCTTTTACCCATTACACATGGAGGAAACCACGAAAACGCCCATACAGCAAGCACGTTCGCCATATCCAACTACCAGTACTCAGCGGTTTTATGTATTTGGTCATTATTTATGTATCATTACAATTTAGTTAACACTTACGCTGCTTAGTAACTGTCCTACAATTATTCCCACAAATAATTTCTAATTTTTTCTCTTAGTATTCTAAAATCATTATGAACTATTTACATAGCACTTTTCCTTTATGAGATATTAGCTAGGAGCTCTAGCAGATTATTATTAGTAACATTATTTGGCTAAGCTACGTTACTAAATAGGGTAAAGCAGACCAAGGCTAAGGAGAGAAATGACTTTGTATGGACTTTCTAATGAAAACTGGCTCTTAAAGATCTACGAAAACCAGCCACGCAGCCAGCCCGTTCATCTAGGCTCTAGCTCAGGTAGACCTACCAATATTCAGCTGTCTTAACTACTCGATCATTGATGGGATCATTTTAGCGTGGTTTGATTTCACGACTTCATAGCATTACGGTCAAGCACATTAGAGCTATATGCGTGAACGAACGGATGTCTTCATGGGCAGTTTCTAAAGGAAACTGGTTCTTATTCTCGTTACACATGGAGAAAACCAGAAATGCTTCCTTGCAAGCACTCTGTTAGCCGGGGTTTGAACCTCTGTCGAACTATCATTGTTCAGCAATCTCACCTCTCTATCGAATAAATACATAAAAACCTGGCTATCTTAATTTTTATAAAATATCGTAATTTTATTTTTTTAAGTTTAAAAATGCTAAAATGTGAATATTTGCATCATTTAAAACCATTTTTTATAAATGGAAGTATATGTCTACGACCAACGTTTGAGCAAATAAAAGACAGGTAAGGACTTTGGTGGACATTGTTTAGCCGTTAATCCGAGGGGCATGGTTATACCAAAAGAGTTAAAAAAACCAAGGCTAATCCACGGTTAATCAAAACCGTGATTAATCCAACAGCAGTGAAAAAACCTCAAGAAGGAGGAATAATTCATACCAAAAACAACAGAAAATGCTGTTGAGTGTTATAAATCCGTTGATATCTCTTTAAATAGTCACTTCAGGTGAACAAAACTCACAGTTTATTGTTATTAATAATATCACAGAAAAAATGAGTAGGTGTAAATTGCTCAAGGAGAAATAACGCAAAGGTAAGGAAAATCATCCTTAACACCTGGCAAATATCGCAGATTACAGACATTCACATAGTAAACTCGAAAACTCAGATTCTCCCATCTACCTTTTTAAATCGTGCTAGTCTTTGAAGTAACTATCTACTGAAGGTCTGAGCTAACTGAACAACTAGCTCTTGAAGATACATTTATATAACGTTACCCGTCCTTCTGGAAGTTTCTGGAAACTTCGTTTCTACAGCTTAAACTTTGTTTCCCGGAAACTTTCAGAAATATCGTCTACTTGACGTCAAATATCGTCAATTTGGCAACACTGCTGACCATTGTTGTTAAGGTTAGTCAGAAGAGTTTCTGTCTTTATCTGAGCTTATTACTAAGGTGTTTTCACAATTTAAATTTTGGTCTTTTCAGAATCAGAAGATTTACAATTCTGCATAAGACATGTATATTCACTAGTATATTATGTAGCCATAGATTCAATAACAAAAAACATACCCTAAAGTTATTACATAAAACTCAAAAATAAATAAAAAAATTTCCTGCTATTACATTGATACATGAAAATAACAATGCAATCCATTGAGGTGAAGTATTTACTTTTAAGTAAGTTTCCATATTGTTGTAAGTTTATTTACAAAAATTTGACAGCATTTAAGATTTTAGAATATTATGCTTTTTGGAATGATATAAAAGTGGGCTTCCTCACAATTTCTCTTTTATATTAAAAAAATTGTTCTTCTTCATACGCTTTATGTACGTGTTTCTTTTAAGCTGTCTGGAGAATTGCTACCTGTCAAATACTGTTAGTACACACATTGCCAATTTCCTCAGCGAAGAAAATGCCCTCCAAACTTTTGCAGCATAAAGTAACAAAACGGATTTCCTCTTCTCGGCGGAAAAGAATATCAATCTTCTTCCCATTCTTTGGCCAACAATGCAGTTCGCAGCTCAAAATGTCAACAGAGTTAAGACTTTTGCGCGGCAAGGCTAAGAAATGGTTTGCGTTCAGTACAAAAGCTAACACTGAATTTCAATCCATATGTTGCTTTTCTCTTTAGCCTCTTGTAGTTCTAAAGTTGATATTTTTATTATAGCGTTTTCACCTTAAAATAATATATACAAATATTTGGAAGGAAATTCTTTGTGTTGAAAGTAAAATAGATAAGATAATAGCGGAAATGTTACAGAAAATTTTAAATTTAATTTCACACTGCATATATTTTTCTATAGAATTTCTTATATGTCTTCCCGTCAGATTTCTGACAGTATTTAGAAGCTTTGTTTCAAGTCAAGGCTTCTCAGTTTTGTAAATATCCCCTCTCCCCCAAAAGAGGTGTTATTCAACCTCCGGTTGGTGGACTTATACAGCAGAATCATTTTTATATATATTTCTAAACATGATAATATTTGGTTGAAATCATATGACGTAAAAGTGTTGAAAATACTAAACGCAGGCATTATGTAAGCGCTACGAAATCAATAAAAATGCTTCCTTATTTAAAAAAATATATTAATACTTTTTGCATTAACAAACATGTAAATATTAAATAAATTGTAAATTTAATTAATCTTAAATATATGAATGTCATTAAATTGTCTTGTAGCTTAAAAATTTAGCTTCTAATTCTGCGTATTATTTGAAATGCACTTGCTAAATTTTTAAAAATTTGAAAGA
>KK115201.1:21652-41063 GCA_000611955.2 Stegodyphus mimosarum
AACACAAACATTTTAGAAAATTAGAATGGACCTCCCTCAAAAAAAATACGTTTGTTGCCCATAAATATTTGTTTAGCTTATATCTATTTAATTAAAATATCCATAACAGAAATTACTGTTTATATCTTAGTCCAAAGGGGCTTTGTCCCTGAAGGACTATTGTTTTCGTTTCGACATTTTGCGTCGGAAACATTAAATGTCGGTTCACATTTCAAACTGTTGCCACCAAATATTATCATCAGCAGCTCTGTATTATATTTAAAGAAATTAAATAATGAAGAATATGTATAAATGTATGCACGTTTCTCGCATTATGAAAAAACGACGGTACCTAGAGCCATGGAATTTTGAATGACGTAATCCTACTGCGAATATGGGCATCTGGAAGCCCAAATTTGTAATTTGTTTTATTATCGATTTCATATTTTGTAAAACTTTAAGGAACTTTTGATTAACTCACTCAAGGATTTCGAAGCGAGCAATGACAACAATTTTATCTCCAGCGCGTTAGACTGTGTATCGGAAATTCTAAAGATATGCTCAATTTAAAATTATTTTGCGGTTTTGCTCTTGAACTGAATTTTATGGTTTAATTGCGAAGAACATAATATTTAATAAATAAAGGTAACACACAAAACGTTCAAAAAACGCCCCTTTGGGCATAATGTAAAATTTGAAAGCTTTCAGATTTTAAAAAAATTTTTTTTTTCCTTTGACGGACACTTAGCCGACGTAGGCTGGGTGACTACTAAGGCCGGATGCGGTAGCCACTTTATTGTGGAAACAAGAATAGTAGAGACACCGTTACTTTCTATGAAGGAACGTACAATTTACAACCATGCCTTTCTCGGGATTCGAAACCTGTCTCTTCTTTGCCACAGTAGCTTCCCCTAACACTGTACCGTCTGGGAGGCACAGAACTTAATGTAAATTTAATGCTGTTTCTATATTAATTAGAGAAATGATTGTACATTTAAAAATAAAAACTTATGAAAACTAACATATAAAACGTAAATCGAACATGAAACAATTTAGGCATTGAAAAAGGAAAGAACACACGAAGTGAGAAAGGAATGAAGACACGAATATTAAACGTAACACGAAGCTAGTAAAAAACGATTAGAAAGCGGAATTTTTATTGCTTCAGCGTTAAACCATAACGACTTGTCTGCACTAATAATATAAACAGCAACGACGATACAGAATATTAAATTAGGTTAGGTTATTTTAATACGGCAAAGCACACAACATCTATCTACCTAAGGGGAGAGATGCCTTCATGGAGGACTTGCTAAAGGAAACTGGCTCTTATATGCCGGAAAAACTACAAATAGTGTCCACAGAAAATGTTCCAATCTGTTCGCCCTCAGCCACTAGTATTCAGTAGTTCAATCATTCATCCACTGGCGAGGCCGCTATCCAGCAAGAAGTGATTTCAAGTACTAAGCGAAAGCTGGTGAGGTTTTAAATTACGATTACTGATGCTCTTATTTTACCTTATTTTCTTTTCTGGGTGAAGTAACACGTTTTATCTATATAAGTATATCACATTTTCTTAGAACTGCTAACTGAAGTCTGATTCTGCAAAAGCATAACTGCCAAATCTCCTGGTTTTAATGGAAAATTCCCGGTTTTTCACCAGAAATCACCCTGTAGATCACCGAATCTTCTGACTTTTAATTTTTTACCTTTCATAAGGACTAGGTTTCACAGAAATAAATGAAATTTACCGAATTATTGAAACTTAAATTGTGCGAATTTCGTTCCTTGACCTCCTAGTGATTTTCAACGTAATTATTCTTATGAAATTTTATTTTATTTAAAATCTATTGTACTTATTCCCAGAACTTTTTTTTGAAGATTAAGCCACTGTTTAATCTTTTAATATTTGTATTCAACTTTACCGTACATCAATGAATGACACAACTGTAAGGTTCTGTTTTGTCTAAATCTATTTAAAAGTTCTATAGACCGTACTAGACTGCGAAACGAGTTATCGCTTCATATTTGAAAGTGCTACCGAAGTTCTAAGACAGTTATAAATAACTTTTTTATTTAAAGCTTGAACTGAAGAAGTTGCATAACTTGTGCGTATAAATTAAACTCCGCCACTTGCCAGTATTAGATAACGGAATTTTTTTTATTTTACAAATTAAAATTAGTTCGCAGCCGGACACTACCATAAGTTGCCTAATTAATCGCAGACTCAAACATTTAATAGCGGCTCCCAAATTGGCTGAAACTGTATAGTTCCGCCTCACATTTTAGGGATAACAGCCTGGGGAGGTGTCCGAGGGTCTTCTACCCTTCTTCGCCTACCACCAAACTCTCGAGAATACCTTCGGCTCGTCTTATATTTTGTTTTGTCCCTTGCCTCACATACATTATACACTTGCAAGCAACCATGCCTTCTCCATGATTCGACCCGGATGTCATTGGTACGGCAGTCATATCTTTAACGGCTATACGGGCCTGCAGCAATATGTTTTACAACAGAATATTAGTCAAGATGTATCTATTAAAAATATCTGCCTTTTGGATTATTAACATGACTGCTGTCCTACGAAATTCGTTAGTACGATTAACCGCAAAATTATCTTTTAAAGAATTTTCGCTGACATTGAAAAAACAAATCGTGTTGCTCATATGTATATACATTGTATTCACAAATGGCTTTACGCGATCTTGAGTTTCATATTGTTGGTATTTCCAATCCGAACATATTTCCCTACGTTCAACAAGTGCAAACAACTGTGAGTTCTCTTTAGCTGCAATTCCTCTTAACTACTTCGACTATTTTAGCTGTTTTATCAATTTAGATTCAAAACTTAAAATTAAGCAAAGCAACAACCCTGTGTTTGACCTAGATTTTAATAGGTCCCTCTTCATCAGGAGCAAAGAAATCAGCAACAAAGGAAAAGCCACGGTTGTATTTGTACCCAAAATAGGAGTAAAGCGAACAAGAAGGTAGTGTCATCTGTTGACAGAAATATTAATGAAAGTTGAAAAAGTAAGTTAATAGAATTTTAAAAGCGTTAGGAAGGAATGGACTGTAATTATTAACTAAATAATAAATAATTTTTTATGGAAAGCTTCAGGAAAGTGTAGTTCACCAATGGAAGAAGCTTTGAAGACCCAAAATCAAAATCATGATTAAATTTCCAAATACGATAAGTTCTCGAGGTTAATTTCTCCTATTTGGTCAAGAGATTCGTGTTCCTTTATGTTAATCTTCAATTAGTTTGTCCATTATAAAATTTCCCTAAATATAAATATAGGCACCGCGATTCGCAGTTTTTATAAAATTGAATTTATATTTCATATAAAAATGCTAGACTATGCGTATTTGAATCATTTAAGGCATTTTAGTAATTGTAACTAGAAGTACATGCATACATCCTATGGTTGCGAAAATAAATGGCGGGCAAGAACTTTTGTGACCCAGTGAATGTGGTGTTCTTACTAGTCTTTATTTTTTAATTGGTTGAACTGGTGACATATTTACACTTTTTCAATTACGGCACCTTTGTGCCAAATTGGATTGAAACTGTTTCTGCGTTCAGCAAGATAAAATTATTAAGGCAATTAATTGACTATAATTTATTTCTCTTTGTCTGCAATTCACCTGAACTATTTCAATTTTAGTTGTAGCGAACGAAATTTAAAAATAATCCAGTGTGAACTATCTTTGTGTTAAGTTTCATTTTGTGTTTTAAATTAATCATTTAGATTTTATTTTGCCTCTTGTTCCTGGTCCTGATATGTCTGACACATCATTTTTTAAACGCATATCTTCTTAGCACTGACATATAGCTTTCCTATCATGATTGTTTCAGTGCAATACGTTTAATGCAGATGAAGTCAAGAAGCAAGCAAATATGCAGATGCAGCATTGCTTCATGATTTTCCATCCTAAATCATTTAGGATATTATGCTTCTATTCTAGATAAACTAGAAATCAATTACAGTCGATCATTCGATTCCCAATTAACTGGAGTATTCATCATCCATGGTGCAGCAGCCCATGGTGAACCAAGGCCATCTGAACTAGACAGTTCCAACCACTTCTCAGCCAAACTCTTCCCATTCTCCTTGCTCTAGCCGAAAATATCTCTTTTAGTATGTTACGGTCGTTCATATAGATAACATGCCCAGCCCAACTGAGGCTATGTTTTTTAATATAATGAGCAATATATGGCTACCATTTTCCTGAATTCCACCTAAAACATTGCTCAAGACCTTGTCTTGAAAAGAACCCAAAACCCTTCCTACTTCCCCGTCATATTCTAGGTCTCCGAAGAGTATAACTGGAGTATTACGGGGACAAAGTCCACTGTTGTCTCAAAAACGCGGCTTATCCAATGGCAGCTAAAAAATGCGAGATGGAGGAATAGCTTGTATTCTAATTAATAGAAAAACATTGTTAATGATTTAACAATAACCTGAGAAGCAAGCTTATTGGATTATGTAAACCAAATCAGTATTCAAAACAAAAAAGAACACAATATGAATAGTGAAAGAATGAACATCATTGGAAATAAAAGTAAGTGGCATTAAAAACTCAAACGAGACTTGTTGTTGTTGTTGTTTATGCTCACTTGTTTGACGTATAGTATACAGTATATATAGTGACGTATATACCAATAATGTGAAACTAAAGATCGGGTAAGGACATCTGTGAATACAATATATATACAAGTCCACGAAATTCCTCACGGCAAGGAGCGCAAGATTACGGCTGTCGTTGGCAACAGCCTTGAGCACTATACAGGTGAAAGCGCGATTTGGCTCAACTCTGCCCCAATTTTTGATGGAGAGCGCTCCGAGGGGACGGGTCCAAGGGTCTCCGACCCCTCTCCTCTTTCACCAAACCACACGAGAGGACTTTCGGCTCGCCGCATATTTAGGGTGCCGCCATGCCGCACCGACGCTATATGTTTACAAACATCCATGCCTTCTCCAGGATTCGAACCCAGGTCCTTCGGCACGGCAGTCAGCGACGCTAACCACTATACCGGTTGGGCGGCCAAACGTGGTTTACTAGATACAAAGATTTACATAAAATCAGGATTTGCAATATGCAAAAGATTTACAAAAAATTTGCAAGAGAGCAAGATTTTCAAGATAGTTCGAAAGATTTACAAGATAACTCGAAAAATCTTAACCTAGGTTTTTGATAAAGAAATAAAAAACTTATTTTAAGACTTTCTGTTTTCTATTGAAAATATTTATATATTCAGAATTGTGTACAATTAAAATACGTATTATTACAGGCAAAAACAGATCCACCTATTATGGTATTATTATCGGCTATCAGTGGTATTATTCTACGAAATTTTTTTTTAGTTTTCGTGTTTTCCGCAGACACTTTTGTTTTACGCTTTTGATATGTAAGAGTAAATTTTCCACAGTTGCTCAATAAACTTTTTCAAACTTGACTCAGTTATACCGCCGTTAGTCAAGCGTTGTTGTAATAGGTATAAATTTAGGAAAATAGTTTAATAAATAAAATAATACACATATTATTACTTTGTTGTACTTTTACTGATGCTTTGTCCTAACCGATCGTTCATTATACGCTTTCTCCTTGCAAGGTCAGGAGTACAATTTCAACAAACTGACGGAGGAGGAAGTGACGTCACTGGGACTACCGTACGACTACGCCAGCATCATGCACTACGCCCGTAACACCTTCTCTAAAAGCACCTACCTAGACACCATTTTACCGCAGGAGGACCCTACGCAGCGGAAGAGACCCGAAATAGGGCAGCGAGTTCGACTCAGCGAGGGGGACATTTCGCAAACCAACTTGCTCTATAAATGCCCAAGTAAGTGCGTAAGTACAACCTATTTACATCAGTAGTGGTGGCCATGTCAGTTCCAAAGACCATCATTCCGATTGTTTTCGTAATTTTAGCATACTCTGTAGATAAAAGTAGGTAACTGAACAAAGAAAAAAATATTTACAGTGTTGCTAATCTTTAGGTTATTAATCTAATTCGATACAGTTATTTGAGGTTATCTAATTGGTAATAACTATCTACTTGTAGCAATGATAGCAATTACGAAATAGATTCGATATACGTAATAAGATTACTGCTAATCTAATTAGATTAAACCCTGCAAAATATTTGCTGAGTTATACGTAATTATGCGGATAACGACAGAAAAGCACAGGCCAGATTTGGTTCACTCAAATTGTTTCGTGCCTATTTTTCAATTTTAGCAGATTACGTATTGTTGCATAGCTAGTTAATTAGTTAAAATCTAGGCACAGTCCGGCCCCCCGAACAGAGATTTATAGATAGCTTCTTAAATAGTAGTTTGGTAGTAGTTTGGTTCATGGTAGTGGTTTGCAGATAGCTCAATAACTGCATCAGATGAACGGGAGCTTTGAAGAATTGTTTTTAGTTCTTTTTAGAATAGGTCTTTGAATCTTTATATTTAATACCAACAATAATGCATTCCAATATGCTAGGAAAGGCAGCAAACGTAAACACTTCAACAACTGTATTCTGGTCAAGAAGGTCACTTTTATCACATAACCCTTAAACAAAAATTCTCGTTCAATTTTGGCTTTCGAAATTAGAGTGCTTTTTGGGTTGGTTTGCGAGGTGATGTAATTAATATCATCAAATCAATTCTGTTGCCTTTTATTTGGCCTTTTATACAGCTTGTTTATGATTTTTTAACTACACTTGATAAGCAGGTTTACCTTATGATATTATAAATTTAAGTTTTACAGTATTTATTTTATGAGATAAACTTACCTTCAATGAAATCAAAATATAAAATAATTAAAAAGTATACTGCAATATTTTATTAATAAAATACTTAAAGCATATTTATGGAACATATATTTCATTACACATTTTGTTATAAATTGCAAAAAAAGAACGTAAGTGCCTAAAATAACACTTATTGTTATACTTTGTTTGTTTCGTTTAAAGTTAAACGAAACTGCCATCAGTTAAACGCGATAGTCTTTTATTACAAATAATATTTACTGCTGGATGGTTATTTTTGATATGCCATTTTAAGTTGCCAGTAGAAGCTTTATGCGAAATCATTTGTCTGCAAATGAGATGAGATGTTTGCAATATGTAGGATCAATAAGAATAATATAGGAACATATAGAGCTGGATTTGCTATAAGTAAAAGAAATTTTTCCTTAATTCATAAAAACATCACAGTACTAACTTCAAAAAACGACAAATAAAATCTAGATATTAAAAATGCATAATTAATAAGTATAAATACTAAGTCAACTAAAGTTTAACAAAGATCTAAAAGTAATGCATAGAATGAACACAATGACTTCGTAAACAATGGCTACGTCGCTCCAGAGAAGCGGTTCCTTTAAAGATCTGTTCGCGCAGTCATTCGCAGAATACACAAAAGCGATCATAGAATGATGTATGGAACAGAGAACATCAGATTTTTGATAATTTATAGAATACGTGTTCTCCTTTCTCACGCAGAACAACTTCAAGAGAACAGATGGCTCTTTTGCTCTCCATCTCTACCATCTTCTGGAGCAATCGAGAAAAACATTCCTAGGTTTCAAGACAGCGTTTTCTGGAAAATTCCGAAATGTCGCTAAGTTGACGAGAAATCTCCAAATGTCACTATCTTGTCAACATATATCACCCCTAAGCTGGGTCGGGAGAGGTTATCCATGTCCCTGGTTCTAATAGGATTATTTTTACATTTCGGTATTGTAAACATAGTACTTAGTAGCTGACAATACAATTTGGTATTGTCAGTTAGTATTGTAAAGAATGCATTCCATAAATATTCTTTACAATAGTAGCTGATTGGTGAATCAGCTAGGATTAGTTTAGTTTGGTATATTTCATTACGGCAAAGCACTCAAGGTATATGTGCGTAAGGGAACGCATGCCTTCGTGGAGGTCATTTTAAGGAAAACTGGCTCGTATACATGTTACCCATTGGCTAAATCCACGAAAGCGCTCATGCAGCCAGTCCGTTTGGCGGGATTTGAACTTTGGACCGAACTTCCAGTGTTCAACATGTCTACCGCTGGTGGGCACCAGTCAATTAGGAATTAGATGTTTTACGGAACAATACACGAATTAAGCACACAAGAAAACAACAGTGGGCATACATTTAAAATTAAATAAAATACGGAATAAATAAGTGCATATTTGTCTCGCGAAATGAACTAAAGAAGGAAACAAAATTAAATACGCAGCAGTAGAAAAATACATAGAAACCAAATCATTAAAAAAGTTAAATATTACATATATTTTGCAACAATTTTAAGTAAATATTTATTATAAAAATGAAAGAAGTCAATGTTCCCAATACTGTGTTTTATTCCCACTTGATTCTTAAATCTGCATCAATGAGCAATTATCTATTTTTTCTCCTCGCTCATTAGTGTAAATCTGTTTCAATATTGGAGATATTTTGGAACTGCTTCATTGAATTTCGAGCTTTAGATTTATTTTTAATAAATTTTGCGTTTGAATTAAAATATTCAAACGCATACATAAATCCGCTAGTGCTTAAAAATCTTTTTGAATAAAAAGACTTGAGAAGGAATTTTGAAATGAAATGAAAAGAACTTGTGCACAAAATAAAAATATCCCCCAATTCGAAGTTACACAAAGACAAAATGAAACAGATTCAGCAAAGAAAACACGCATTTTCCTTTTCTTTTCAATCTTTATTTGAGCGCCGTGTCTGCAAACGTAATTTATCTGTCACAGATGAGAAAAAGGTTGCAGAAGTGTAATTTTATTTGTGGAACAAAATTTTTGCAGTCCATGCAAGACTACTAGAAACTCAAGTTTATTCTAAGTAACACGGATGCGTTTTACATTTATTCTAAAATATTGCGGAAGGATGGTTTTACCGCTAAAATTCTTGGAAACCTTGGCATACCTTTTTAACTTACAATTTCAGAAAAGCAGTCAATCACATTGGCTTTACTATTTTTATTACCATTTTTAGAAGCTTCAAGCAGTAATTGTCATCTTTAAGATGAGCATCCATATTCATTAGTTAAAACGATTAAATAGCTTTGAATTAGAAAGGTTTAGGAAAGTAGAATAAATTTTATACCATTTATCTATCAAAAACCTCAGATGATGTATTCAATTCCAGTTGATTTCCTTCCCTTTTTTTCATAATTCTGTGGGTTGTGATGGAAATTATCAGGTAAGTAGTCGAATTACTTTGTATTTTTTTTCCTTTTCCAGTATTCTTATTTCGTTCAAAGAAATTAAACAAAGTGCCTATTTCTTCTTACCTTTCGGAGTCGTCGGTACGTATCTATATTAACTGGTGAATTCTTAGCATTTTTCCTTTACAGTGAAACCGCAGTTTATATACTTAATGCGTTCCTGAAGGCCGTTGTCAACCGAAATGATTGTAAACCGAAACAGTTTCCCCATAGGAATTAATGTCATTTGGACTAATTCCTAAACCACAGAAAATTACTTATTTAAATTTCACAGAAAATTGCTTATTTAAATTTAAAGTATACTTTAGGCAAAAGTTCATAATCAAAAACCAATGGAAATCATTGCATATAAAAGCAAATAAACACAAGATTAAGCAGGGGAAATAGGGGAAAACTTTATTTAATTTTTTTGCCTGTGTAAAGTAGACGATATAAATGGAAAATAGTGACTAATATTTTATTGTTTAAATAAGAAATTCTCTTCCGTAAAAGCAATAGATAACTAGCAGTTTTGAATTCTCCCAACTGCTAATTGACTCTGCTTGAGACCCAATGGGAATCGATTTCACTTAAATTTTGTACAATGTGATTTGTTGCTGCCTACGTTTCAAATGCTTCGAAAGTGAGACATAGCATTGTCCTTGAAAATGCATATGCTGTAGCTTGCTACTGCTTCAGCAGAGTGGCATCATTATGTGAAAACTTTGCATCTTATCCCATTTGGAACAAATTTCGCGGACCAGAGAACTAGGGGAATTTTCCTTTCTCCCTCTTCCTCTGAAGACATTTTTTCACAAAGCCTTCTGTTGCTTCTGAAATTGTAGTTCTTTCTTGTTGAGCTCATTATGGTGTTTGAACTCTTGCGTGTCTTCACTGTTAACTTTCTACGCCATAGATGTGTCCAGAGACAAATTATCATGGATAGCAAAAGAGATCCTAAATGTCAAAGTCTCTGCTTGCAACTCACTCTGGCCATGATTTTCCTACAGGCGGAAACCATGGTCCTTGCTTTGTTAAAGCATAGTATTTTCTACCAGGCTTTCTTAATGAGAGTTAAGAAATGGAAAATACGGAGAGAACGTTTTCAGAAGGTGTTGAGTGTTAATTAATGGGACACAAATTGCGTCAAAATATATCTGAAAATTATAGGTTGTTGACTTTAATACCCGTAACTCGAGGCACCATTTGTCATCGGAGACATTTTTTGCTCAGATAATTTGTTCATGAATTGAATTGTTCGTGATCCGAGGTTCCACTGTAATTCTTCTTTGAAACTTCCTTCATTCTTGTTCACTGTCGTTAGTTTATTGGAAAACAAAAAACAGCTTTTAATACAGCGCTGCAGAAAGTTCATAAATAAACTAGATCCCAGAGATGCAAAAATATGCGCAGTATTCACAAAATTTCTTACCTGGCCTCTTTTTTTCGAGCCATTTCTAATAGATTTGAAGTTACAAAAATGTTCTAAATGACGTAAATACTCATGTTATGGCAATTTTAAATTTTAAAAAATACAATTTGGGGACATCTAAGATCTAATATTTTATGGACTCTCTTTGTCCTCACACTTGCAATTGAAAAACTTTTATGCCCATTATAAAATATAAAATACAAATATATTATTCCTATACGGCAAAAATTGATTATTGCATTTTAAATTTGGAGATCATATTCAGGAGCCAAACTGAAGAGAGATATGTTTGCATTTGCAACTAAAAATTAAACAGCATTTTGGAAAATGGTTTCTGCAGTTAATAGATTACTTGACGAGTACTTCTATGCAGATTGTCTTGAAAAACATTGAACACTTTATTTTTTTAAAAAAAAGGTCTTACCTACAGAGGCTTGTATTGTTAACAGTTCGTAGTTATCTGTTAGAATTTCCTTTCTACAGATAAGTACCAACATTATTTGCATTTATTCAAAGCTTAAAATGTTTCAATATAAATAATACTTAGTATGATTATTAAATTAGGATTCTAAAGTGATAATGCTTCGTGAGAAAATTCATAACGTATATTTAGTGTTTGAAAAATATGTCAATTATTTGTGTGAAAATTCTTTCGGCATACCAGCTAGAACTGAGTTATAAATTAAAAAATGTTACGTACTAATACTTTACAAAAAAAAGTATTCAATGGCAATTAATGGAAATATATGACTCTCTAATTACTCTAATTTGTTCCTTATCTGATTTCTTTGGGTAAGCTGAAATTTGCATCAAATATTCAAAATTTTGAAATTAAATATCTCTATCAATTTTTGTTGCACCGAAATTAAAATTTCTGCTTTTTTATTTTTAATAATGAGTGTAATATTGTCCTAATGTATAGCAGAATTCACAAAGTTAGGATCTGTTAAGTGAAGAAGCATGCAATGTCTTCATTTATTAGAACTTTATTATGGGAAAACAGCGATTAAACTTTCAGTACGCTTTTAAATTTCAAAATGTAGCACCAAACGTTTCTTTTAACCATAAATCAGTTAAATCTTGCAAAAAAAAAAGTCTGAAAGGTTTCAGATTTTAACAGTCCCCCCAGAAAGGTTTTTTAAAGATTTCTAGGCTCTCGTTGAGCTTTGCAGTCTGCCAGTCTACTGTTACATTCACTCTTACTAACCCTTTTTTTGTGTCTTTTTAGCTGTATTATTAAGCATCATTTTCACAGTCAATTGTGCATCGCACTTACGCCATATACACTGCTGGCCACCTTAAATGCAACACCCTGAAGGAAGCATGCAAATAACAGGAAATTTACAACATGCATTAGCGGAGGTGAGATATGCAAATGATTAGAATTTCAGCGCAGACGTCCATCACGTGCGCCTGTGGCGCCACTTCAAAGCGTTATTTAAGTCTTGGAGTTTTCGACGATTTCAAGTTCGGCAATTGTGTTTTTCTTGTGGTTTTTTCTTTTTTTTTTTATAAAAAAAAAAAAAATGCCTCGTAGTATCTAGTGTCTGCGTGTACTATTCGACGCCGTTTACAGCAGAGTGGTCTGTTTACAAGACTTCCATTGCTTCGTCTACCCTTGACGCAGAACCACAGTCGTCTCCGCCGCCAATGGCGCGATGAAAGAAGGATGTGGACGGCAGAATGGAATGAAATTGTCTTTACTGACGAGTCACGCTTCTGTCTGCAACACCACGATGATCGGATTCGAGTCTGGAGACACCGTGGAGAGAGGATGCTGAACAGCTGCGTTATGCACCGCCACACTGGTCCTGCACCGGTTATTATGGTATGGGGCGGTATTGGATATCACTCTCGCACTCCTCTAGTACGCATTGCCGGTACTTTAAACAGGCAGCGCTACATCTCCGAGGTGCTGGAGCCATTGTCCTTCCTTACCTTTCCTTACCTTCAGGGCTTGCCCGCAGCCATACTTCAACAGGATAATGCGCGACCACACGTAACACGCATTGTCCAAGGGTTCTTCGTCAATCGCCAGATTGAATTGCTTCCCTGGCCGACTCGCTCTCCAGATCTTTCGCCGATAGAAAACATGTGGTCCATGGTTGCTGAACAATTGACACAAATTTCATCCCAAGCTGCACACCAGATCAACTTTGGCAACGTTTGGAAGCTGCTTGGTCTGCTGTACCCAAAGGACACATTCAAAGTCTCTTTGAATCAGTGTCGAGGCGTGTGGGAGCGGTGATCTCCAACAACGGCGACTTCTCTGGCTACTGATTCTAGAAGGAACCACACTTCACAGAAGTTTATAAATTTAATCATTTGATATTTGGTCAACATGTTATCTACTAAGTAAATTTTGTTGTAATATCTCTTGTCTTTCTTGGTGTTGCGATTTGGGTGGCCGGCAGTGTACAATTCGACAGTAAAATTACAAAAATTTTGATAGCAGCATATCAGTATACGTTTAGAATTTCCGATACAGTGTTAGGTGTCGGTATACATTTTTTCTGTTTTTTTTTTCAATTGCTCTCAGTTTGTCATTTCAGTTTTCTTAAAAGTGGCTTTAAAAAACTTTTATTTTGTCTTTTCATTGTTAACATTTGGTGTGTTTACTTTATTTATTAAATGTCACATTCTTGGCCGTTACGCCGCATAAAATTCGGTCTAGCAGCAAAATCGCAAAATATTTAAAAACAGCAACTTTTTAGAATTTCCGTAGAGAGTTTCGCGCGCTGGAGGTAAAAATATTTTATTCCCTGCAGTGCTTACTCTGCTCGCATAGAAATCGTTGAAACTTTGTTAATGTTATAAAAAATATGAAATAGATAATAAAACAAGTTTCGGATTCAAAATTCGGGTTTCCAGTTGCCCATGTTTGAATGGAGGACTACGTTATACAAACTTGATGGCTCTACATGTTCTCAGGCGAGAAACATACATACATACATGCAGAATCTTCTTTATTTAAATTCTTCAAATATAATACAAGGCGATAATATTTGGCGGCAACAACTTGGAAAAGTGTTACAACGCATTTAAGTGTTTCGAAGCAAAATGCCGTTTCGAAACTAATATCCTATTCGTGACTGGCGTCTCGTTTGGGCTAAAAAAAAGAAAGAAAAGCAGTTCGTTTGGTTGTATATTGTACGTTTCTTTATCATTAGCACTTTTTTTATTGCAAAAGCAGAAATTCTTAAAGTTGCATATTTCATGTATAATAATGTACTTTTAAGACTTTTTGTGTCTGGGTTAGAGAATTAGATTTCACTGAGAAATTAATTTTCAGAAACATTTGTTTTCGAAAGGTAATTTTTTTTTCTCAACAGACCCTTATTTTTTTATTAAAAGATTTGACTTTATAGCTTCTGTTATTTAAAGTTTTATTAAACTTAAACGAAATAAGTCATTGCATACAGTATAACAAATTCTGATGTGGTGTGTGAGATTTTTATCTAAAATACTTCTTCGTTATTCCATATTCGAATAATCCTTACTATCCCCTTAACCGAGTTAAAAAAATTCATAGCTTCCTTAGTTCTGGTACTATCGATATCTCTTTGCGTCATTTTTCTTGGTTAATCAATTCTCTCTATTTCTTCTTATCTTCTTTTGCCGCTGAATGGCTTTCGGAAGAGGAAATTACTTATGTTTAATTTATGTTCCTGCAAATAAGATTACATTTAATGAATCTATGTCCGCCTGCTGATCACAATTTTTTCATGAATATGTAATTCAGAGTTGCATGGATACAAAGAATGAAATCTTTATCAGTTAACTTTATCCATCCGATATATTTTCCTGCTCAGGTTTTTTTTCTTCGCCTGCTGTATTCTGGCAGAATTTCTTTTACTGTATTGAGTAAATTTCACCTGCGCCGTATAATCATAACGCCCTTGAGCCATAGCTTATATTTTAATTAGAATAACGTAATAATAAATCACTAATTAAAATGAATTTTTTTAAATCCTAATTATGACCGGTATCTTTTGTTTCAGAAAAAATATGCTATTTAAAGACAATGCAGCACACTCGTTGGAAGTTTCATATTTAATTGCGTATTAGATACATTCATTAATAAAATGTTAGTAAACGACGAGTACTGAGAAAATTAATTGTAAGAAGTCAATCAAGTGATTAGCGTTAAAAGTTAATTGAGTTAAATTAGAAACCTGTTGTTTGAGTAGGTACAAAAATTTTTATTTCTTATATATAATAATATAATAAGAACATTAAAGTGCATCCACTTTTTACAAAAGGTACGTTTTTTTG
The DNA here is from genome assembly GCA_000611955.2 of Stegodyphus mimosarum. Taxonomy (NCBI): domain Eukaryota; kingdom Metazoa; phylum Arthropoda; class Arachnida; order Araneae; family Eresidae; genus Stegodyphus; species Stegodyphus mimosarum. The sequence continues at coordinate 36,550 of KK115201.1, forward strand.
GAAGTACTCATAACTGTGTTTACTGAGGAATTTCATGCACATAGATTAATATGAATTATTATAATGTAAATTTTCTACCTGTGACGACTTATCGCATTCCCTCCTGCGTTCTCTCGTGGTGTAAGTGAGGAGCAAACCTAGTTAGTGGCTGATGGTGACCGGTGACGGAGAGCGGGGACATCTGATGTCTAACATAGCTGGCAGGTGTATGTCCCACGCCCTTTCCAATCCCGACCAACAGCTCCCAGGGATAACAAGAGCACCTCCACGGGAGTTAATATTTTTTAAGCACAAGATCTTGCATAGCTATTGTTTTTTACATTGGTAACAGTAGCTTTCGTAGTACAGAGTGGAATACTTGACATTCCTATGCAATTATAAAACATAGCGTATACACATTGTAGCGGCATTGGTATTTTTTTTTGAAGCAGGGGACGCGAAAAATGAGCAATGCCCTAGCCGGGACTCGAACCACGGACCTCTCGAATATGCGCCGAGCGGGCTGAGCATTACACCACTAAGGCATGCTAAGAAGGCGGGGAAAATGCCTTACATACTCCCTCTTTTAAAGGGAGACTGGGGATTAGGGGACCCAATCGCCAAACGCTGGTGTGGGGAATCATCATCCACCACCCTTTTTAGTTCGGGAGCCACTGAAGAGACATTAGGTATCCTTTGAAAAGCAGGGGAGTTAAAAACAGAGTATTGCCTTCGCCCGGACTCGAACCACAGACCTCTAGAATACGCGCCGAGCGTGCTGCCAATTACAGCACGAAGACATGCTAAGAAGGCGGAAGAAATACCTTACAATTTAACCATAAACTATACATAACTTACAATATACAAATACAACAAGGATTTACAATACATACATACACATAACACATAATACAAAAGTAAACACATAGGAAAAAACGAATTAAATAAAAAGTAGTGCCTATTGCTGCTTTATCATGACGGCACTGTTATTCTATATTGCACTGCTGGTATTTCATGATTTAAAGATTTTAACAATTTAAAATAAATATTTATAAGTTCACTAGTTAGTAAAGTTCAGCTGATGCAAGCATTATCACTGCTGAGAACGTTCAGCAGTTTTGAAAAGAGGACTTAGTCAATACTTTAATTTAGTTTGGCCGACAAATATCTTGCCTCATCACTGTTATTATATTGATACTTCTACAGATATCATTAATTGCCACACAATTTTTCGTTATAAAGTTTTTGCATGTTGTGTCGCAGTTGGTGGATAAGCGTAGTTAGTTGATTCGAGTCTGTCAAAGAGCGGTGAAAGATGTAATCTTCTGAGGAGCCTTCAATTCCACAGAGGCAGACGTACCAGGTCATGGTCCATTTCCTGCAGAATGGCTGCAAGATGTTTAGTTTAAACTTTTGGTATAAAGTCATACATTATGTACATTATACGACTACATTGTTTGGTAACCTGACTCTTAAGAATCTCCTTAAGTAGGATATGACTCAACGTGCTATGGATAAAAGTTGGAGGATTCTGGAGGAAGAGACAACTTTAATTCCCAGTTTTCCAAGAAAGACAGCGGTAGCTCTATTTAGACGTCTGACCGGACATGACTGTTTGCGACACTGCCTCTACAGAGTTGGAGTGATGGATTCCCCAAACTGCATTTTCTGGGACTCCAATCAGCCTGTGATTTTTGAACATTTAAATAATTGTATTGCACTTTCTCGGTATGAGGACATTGTTAAAAAATACTGGAGAGCCCTTGAACTAATGGCTTAAGCCCTAATGTTTGGCATTTGTAAAGTAAATAAAACCATACATTCATCTTCCTGTTGCACTTTGATCCTATTCATTTTGCCATTTTGGACTGCTTTTTCCAAGAGAGGTTTTTCTAAATGTGAGAGCGTGAGGAAAGAGCTTGGTAAGTAAGTACAAACGCTTCTATTAGCAGCAGCTTCTTTGTGGCTGGAAGATGGATGCTTAGGATCTCGGCGAGAGCAAATTTGATTTATCATGTTTCTGGATCCAAAAAAATCTGATAAAACAATGGCGTCCAAACTAAAAATGTGGTAGACGGTAATTCATTACAACCTGGATTTGGATCTCGTTCCTGTCCCCAGTCGTGTTTTAAGTGGGGGAAAATATAAGGAATTATCTCATTTTCCATGCATGTTCTCGTTGCCTAATTAGCTATCATAAACATTCGGCAACTAGAAGATGCTTGAATGTAGATTTTTGGCGCGAATTCCGATGAGGAACTCTTGACTTTTCGTGTTTGCTACTTCGAAAATTTTAATAGACTTTACAAATTATATAAATTGAAGGTGCAAAAAATACTTTTTCCTTTTGTTAACTTTAGTTTCTTTGTGATCGAAGCGACTTATTAAGAGTTATGCTGCATATTATTTGCTTCTTGTTTATTTGCAGAGTGTGGCAAGACCTTACAAAGCCCGAGTGGCAGTTTCTCTTCCCCTGATTATTCCGCCTCCAGTCCGCCACCTGAAGGTGACCACTGCGAGTGGCGCATCACTGCAACCCAAGGTGAGCGCATCATCCTCAACATCACCGAGATTGATCTCCACAAATCAGAAAACTGTGATACAGACTACCTCGAAGTGAGAGATGGATATTGGTACAAGTCACCGTTGCTCGGTAAGTTTGTTTACTTCTTTGCTTTTAGAAGATTCGGCTTTGGAAATATTAAATCAATCTGAGAGTATTGCACATGACATGCTGCACTTCATTAGGTTCTTATGAATGTTGTTTTGTGGACTGTTTGCTGGTGTTCGAAATCTTTAGCTTGCAATAACTGGTCAGAGGAAAGATTTGGGATCTCTTTCGTTGACTTTATGTAAATACGAGCTCGTTTTCCGCAAAACGAGTCCCCGAAGTCTCTTTCTTTAATTAGTTAACCATTGTGAACGCTTCCTTATTCAAGCAACCTAACCTAACCTCCTGATCAGAGGACAGTCAGACATATTTCCCTCCTCTTCAGGGAAAAAAATTATGGTAAAAAATAAATTTTTAAGCTAAGTTTTTATTTCCCACTTACCTTCATACAAAATGATATTTCTTTCTTAAAACGTTTTTAGCCCAAAAAGGCAATTTGCCCAGAAGGGCTATTAATTTCGTTTTGGAATTTTGCGTTCGTTTACTATAAACGGCATTTCACATTTCAATTTGTTGCCCTCAAATATTAGAGCCGTGCATTATATTTAAATAAATTAAATAATGAAGAATCTGCATAAACGTATATATGTTTCTCACAATGGAAAAGCGACGGTACCTATAGATATCAAATTTTGAATAACGTAGTCTTCAACTCGAACGTGCGCATCTGGAAGCCCAAATTTAGAATTTGGAATTTGTTTATTATCTATTTTCTATTTTGTAAAGCATTTATGAGTTTTTGATTAAGAAATTCAACGATTTCAAAGCGAGCAATGGCAACACTGTACGATGTTTTTTTAATCTCCAGCTAGCGAGACTGTGTATTGGAAATTCTAAAGATATTTTCTTTTAAATATATTGATGATATTGCTGTTAAAGTGAGCTTGAAGTGCGAACAACATAATTTTTTTAAATAAAGGTAACACACAAAATCTTAAAAAAAGCCCCTTTGGGCATAATATGAAATCTGAAAGACTTTCAGATTTAACCTTTTTTTCATGCACCCTAATATTTAAATATATACTAAAAAAATCTTTAAAAAGAGGTCTGAAAGCTTTCAGATTTGACATTACGCCCAAAGGGGCGTTTTTTTAACGTTATGTTTGTTAACGTTTGTTAACTTTATTTATTAAGTATCATGTTTTTCGCACTTAAACCATAAAATTCAATTGAACAGCAATGTAGCAAAATAATTAAGGCAGAGAATATTTTTAGAATTTCTGATACACAGTCTCGCGAACTGGAAATAAAAACTATTTTTTTCGTAGAGTGTAGCCATTGCTCGCTTTGAAATCGTTAAATTTCTTAATCAAAAAGTCATAAATGCTTTACAAAATATGAAACAGATAATAAAACGTATTCCAAATTTGGGCTTCCAGATTCTCATATTCGAGTGGGGATGTTGTCAGGACTGAGTGTTCTGTGCATAGCTTTAGCGAACATTGTGAAGTAACTCCTTAACCTAAAGTCCTGCTCTGGAACAGGGAGCTGAAAATGAGCTTTGTTCTGATGTAGATACTGTGCTGGAGAATAACTGCACTTGAAAGGGATTTAAAGTCCTCTTTTATTAAATCACTATTATTTACACACTTCCCAACTCGGGAGGGATACAGAAAGTAAAAGACCACACTTGGGCCTAACTTAACAAATCAAATAAATTTATACTAACCTAAATAGAAATTTAACTAAACTTTGCTCGCAGAGCAAATCGCGGAGTTGGCCTCTAACTAAATGGTGCGTAGCAAGAAATACTAATACTAGCGCACTTCAATTTATTTCAATATGCAATCACGTAGTAAGCACTATGGCTTATAATTTTAGCTGCTAGCTGGTCAGGCGAACGTCGAACAGAATGACCGTGATC
>KK115201.1:41090-56999 GCA_000611955.2 Stegodyphus mimosarum
CTGGTTTAAAGTACTTGGCTGTACTTCAAATTAGCATAAGCTGAAAACGCGCGCTTCTTCTGACGGGAAGTTGAAACAGAGAAGAGATAGAAAGATTTAAATTAAAATAAAACTTTGTTAGTTTAACTTAAAACCTTACAATGTAAGTTATTCAAATTTTGATGGCTCTAGTTACCGTTGTTTTGTCACAATGCGAGAAATACGCATACATTTATGCAGATTCTTCATTAATTAATTTCTTTAAATACAATACAGGGCGATCATATTTGGTGGCAACAATTTGAAAAGTTGTAAGGTTTAGCCTAATTTTATTAACAGTTATTTTAAGTGATGCACCTTTTTTATCAATTCTCATTTCAGCTTACAATTTCCTACCAGTATATAATTTCAGAAACGCAGTTAACACAAATGAGTAAGAGTACTATTTAAGTCGATGTTTCGCCGACTTCGAGAGAGAGAGAGTCTGATTTTTCTGACTAGCGCGTTTGCCTTTTGGCTACGTTCTCTCTTAGCTATCACACTCGGGCATACTTTAGGCCCTTGCTTGGCTTCGCCGATTTAGTTAATATTTAGGGGCCACCTACTTAGAAATATGATAGCTTAGGCTATATCTTTCAGATAGCTTTAGTTAAGCTTAGTTTAGTTTGAATTCACAATTATTAAAGTTCAAGTCCAAGTGGAGGCTTTGTGTATACTCCGAGTAGGAGTTGATTGTATTCATTCTGAGAAGTTAAGGGTTAACCCTTCTTATTAACCCGTCTGACGTCTTACGTGTTTATTGTCACACTTCAAGCGATTGTTCGCTTGTTAGTGTTCGTGGGGTTCTAAGATTGAACATTGGAATTAAATAAGTAAAACGCCACAAAATGATTCAGACTTTAAAAGTTTCCAACACGAAAGGCCAAAACGAAATTAATATTCCTTGTGGGCTAACGTCCTTTGGTCTAATAATCATTGCAATTTTCTCAATATATGTTAAAAGGAAATATGTTTACTTTTTTTCATCTTAAGATATGATATTTAGATCATTAAATATGTTGCAAAATACTTTCAATGCAATATAGCCTTAGGTTTCCTTTTATCTTCGTTTATGAGTTTTCGTTTTGTTCATTTATTGTTTATTTATTTATTTGCAAAATTTAGTGGTGTCCTGTTCGGGAGGCTGTCTTACCTTACTAATGCATGGTAATTTATACTTGTAATGAGTTCTGGTTATATCCTGCATAATATATCGATAAGGAATTCATGTATTAGTCTAATGTGGTATCACAAAAGAATATTTAATGGATCTTTCACAGCAAGTGTATTATGAAACATTCAAGTTATGTTAATAAGACCTGTACTTTTTGGGACTTACACTTTTATACCTGTATGGGTCTGAATCCTTCACATTAAGTGATATAAAAGAAATTCAGCTAGCAGTTTTTCAAAAATAAGAAGTGCTAAGAAACGTCTATGTTGCTATAAACACTGACGGGTTACGGAGACACAAATATAACAACGAATTATATAAATGATTTAAAGGAAGTGATTTAAAAGAAATGCGTTAAAATTAACCGCACAAAATATGTTGCTCATATTTTCTGCGTAAATTCTTGTAACCAATCCTTTAATATAAACTCTGCTGGTAATATAAACTATTGGACTAATTGTAGCAACGAGGGTGCCCTCTCGTGAGTAGTCAGAGAAATACTTCAGTAAAAGCCAAGTGATGAACCTGGTAGGTTGTATCAGACTCTTGCTCTGCAATTTTCTTAAATGTAATGTCCGTGTATAACTTAATACTTTTATTAAATTATTGTTACTCTACAAAGGACTCTTTTATGACCCCATCCGAAATGAGCTCCCCAACAGTCTTCTTTTTAGCATTAAAAAGTTGGAACTACATAAACTAATCTGAAATCCAGTCAAAGGAAGGCATAGGCTTCTAACAACTTCTAGAACTGTAAAGACTGACAGAGGACTTCCATCGCATACGTTTCTAAGCAAACAATTCAGATGAAAGTTTAAAAATAAAAATTTATATTTGCTCATCAGCCTGGCGATTTCACTAGCTATCCAATAACAAAAATAAATCAAATAAAATAAAAGCCACTATTTTCGGAAGAACATACAGCTACAGTTGAATTAAAGTATAAATACAAACTAACACGAGTCTTGATAAGTTTGGGCTCGGCTCTCAATATTTCACGAAACAATACCACTAACGAAGCTTCCCATGAAATAGTTCAGTAGCAAGACGATGCAATATAGCAGCTGGTCAAAAATAGTTGTCAAAGGTGACTATCAGGCTCAAAATTGCGCTTTATACCACAATAACTAATTTGCATTTTGATGGAAGTTCACGACAGTAAAAGCCATTATATGGATTGAATAATAACATAACTTCGTTAATTAAAATAAAATATTATAGGATTGTATCGATAGCGACTTTAAAATTATTGAAATAAACAACTAGAAAGCTTTGAACGAATGCAAGAGATTCCAAGGAAGGTATTGCCCAGCCTTGGTTGTCGGACTAACAGAACGTTCAAGTAAAATAAAGGGGTGTTTTCAAATGCTTTCAGTTATAAACGAATATTTCTTTGGGGGATAATAATGTTATGCTTTGTACGTATGTAAAGAATTTTAGTGAAATTGTAGTATCTGCTGTATAATGTAACATGGAAAGTCTGAAGAGATGAAGCTCTGCCGTAAAAATAAAATTGCATAAGTAAATCTATTTAACATTGAGGTAAATGGCAATTCGCTAAATTGGCAATGGTTTTGCGAACTAATTTTTATCAACAAATGTAGCAAAGACAAAAGTCACCAAAGTGTCGACCATTTGGCGTCCGGTCCCCGTATAATTGTTATTGGTATTGTAATCGAATAACCGTAATTATTCCTATATATAACTATAACCCTATCCTGCGCTTATATGTAACTTTAACCATATCTGCCTTCCAGTAATTTCGAGAAATAGAAGGTACTAGAGATTTCTTCGCGGCTAGCGGAAAATTATATAAGCTGGAGAAAGTTGTCAGTTGTTTAGTTCATCGCGAAGTTTGGAGTATTGAGAAATCTCTGTGAGAGCTTCGCCTTTTAGACGCGTTTTATATTGCGCTGTGTTTAACGTTCTTAATAATTTGAACTACTAATTGCACTCTGCAATTCTGAGAAGAGCTGTACGAATAATTTCGTGGAATGTTCCAAAACTGTAAAGTGTTTCTTTTGGAAAAATAATCTTTTTCAAGCTATCATCGGTTCTGTTAGCATTCAATCCATTACGAATCTGTACGCACACAACAATATATTTTAAATAATTAAAGTTTTAATTTGTATATTTGCGAATGAGTAATTATAATCGAAAGAAAGAAATGTTCTTTTTATAAATTTGAATGAAAATTTAAAAAAAAATTATCACTCAGATGCAACCAAATTTCGATACTTTATCTGCATCTTTCAAACATTCTTGTGATTATCATGGATTCTTGATGAGGACCGCAGAAGAAAGTTAACAAATTTTTTGAATATTTTTAGAACTTTATTCCTTTAGTTTTTAACTTTTTTTAATTATAATTATTTTCTTTTAAACGTTAACTTCGCTTTTCGCAAATCCACTCCCGGTTATCCGGGAGGCAACGCCTAACATTAGCTGTAAGTCACGGTTAATTCGAGGAACAGTTAAATAAAAATAGGGATAACCCACGTTACAGTTAACAGAAAAATATTATTAACAAATCGCCTGTATTTTCAAGGAGTATAATATGGAAAATATGCTCATTAGGTTAGGAAAGTTAATTCATTATTTGAAATAAAAGGAAGACACTATAAATAACAGAAAAATAAGCGTCATTAGAGAAATAAAGAAACTAATTTACAATGGCAGTAAAAAATAATATCTGTAGACACTACTGGGTTTTTATCGGAGTAGGAAGCATGATAAATAAGAAGTGCCTTCAGCGGAGTTCCAATATTGGACCTCCGTACTGCCAGTCCGGCGTGCTTCCAGTTCACTTTATATTTTCTTGCAGTTAAAGGCGATTCTGGGGGAAGAGATGTAGTCCCCAGATCCTGATGCTGACTAATTATCATTCATCAGTTTTCAATTCGGGCGCCACTGTAGAGTTATTTTTGTAAGTTTTTCGAGCAGGAAATGTGAGAAAATTAAGTATGCCCTCACCGGGGCTCGAATTTCGGATCTCTGAGATTGCTTGCCGAACGTGCTTCCAATTACACTAAGAAGGCAATTACACTATGAAGATGCGTTGTAAAGAGAGCGAAAATATCTTGCAATCTCCTCTACTTAGATGTTCTATGGAGAGGCGAGGGCCCGATCGTCAAATCTTGGTGCTGAAGAATTAGCGTGTACCACGTTTTATTTCAAATGTATTATGCAGTCATTAGATTTGTCGGCGCACTGTTGAGTGTTTTTTATTCGCGGGGGGGGGGATTTTGGGGATCAGAAAAGGTGAGAAAATCAACTATGCTCTAACCATAATTCGAGCTCCAGATACCCGAGATTGCTTGTCGACGTTCGTCCAATTACTACATCATGAAGATGCGTTGTAAGAAAAACAAAAATACTTTACATTCTCCCCGCTTAGAGGATCATTGGAGAGACGAGTACCCGGTCGCCAAATACTGGTGGTGAAGAATTATCTTTCATGGCATTTTAGTTCGGGTGCCCATTGTAGAGTCATTAGATTTGTCAAAGCAGGAAACATAAAAATTTTTCAACCCCCTCCGTGGGATTCGAAATCCGTACCTCCTAATCGTCAACTACATGTACTTTCATTGAAACGACGAAGGCACAGGATAAGGAGGGACTATAGTTAAATGTTGCTTAGAACTTTTCCCGCTTTGGCAGACTTCATCTGTATTCGATACATCTTTCTTTATCTCTTTGATTTTTGTAGACAGTTTTGTTTCACGCTGAAAGTTTGTGATAATCATTTTTCCATCTTTCAGCAGTAAACAAATTTAACCTTTTTTAGACAGAGCCCGGTTAATGAACTCAGGGTAATCGGGAAGTAAATATATGATTAGGATTTTCATCTAACTTTATCCATTATCACATTTCCTCCTTCGCCGAGTTAATTTTAAATTGGTAAGTTACCAAAATAATTTTTACTCTCATTAGTTTTTTAAATAAAATGATTTTCAGAAGACAATTATTATTAGAATTTTCTCGGAAACACTACACAAAGCTTCTGATTGAGAAATCGATGCCAGTTGGCAATTAAAAGCATTTAAAATCATCTTCTAACGAGCTCTCCTTTCTCTAACTAATAACCATTCCATTTGGACTCGCTGAATAGATGTGACAATTATTTCATTGAATCAATATTGTACAAAAACGATGGAATGCATGATACACACGAATGAACAGTACATGCCATTTGAGTTGTTACTGCTTGGGAACAAAACTTCTGAAGACGTCTTAAATATAAAAAACTGTATAATCTCGTTACTTTACTCATGATATAATTACTGAATCTCGATCGAGGTTCTTATTTCGAAAGAACAAAGAACAGGATAATAATCTTACGATAAATTTACGGCAAAGCAAGGCAGTTTTCTCATGGGTTTCATTATTTTATTTTATCTACTAAGATTCGGGCGATATCATGTGATTCTATTTAATTGCTTCTAGATAAAACCGTAGGAAATCATAGAATTAATGCCATGGCAGATGGAAATGAAAGTTGCGGTCCCAAAGCTTCACAATAATATTGTATTCATAAATAGGATACTTATTGCTCATTTTATCTTTAGGGGTATTAAAAAATATAATTAGTTTGGTTGTAGAGTCATCAGCTTTTTTTTTTTTTTTAAAGAGAGGCGTGAAAAATGCGCAATGCACCCACTGGGACTCGAACCCCGGAGCTCGCGAATATGCGTCGAGTATGCTTCCAATTACACCACGAAGGTATTCAGAAGAGAGGAAGAAATACCTTATACACTCTCCTTTCAAAATGCGACTGGGGATTAGAGAACAAAGTCTCCAAATCCTGGTAACGTATTATCGTCTGCCACCCTTTTAGTTCAGACTCCACTTACAGAGTCATTCGCTTTTTTTTTAAGCAGGAGGGGTGAAAAATGTTCATTACCCTCGTCGGCACTCGAACCCTCACCTCTCGAAGACTCGTCGAATATGTTTCAAATTATACTATGAAGGCATGCGGAAAGGAGGGAGAAAATACCTAATATGGTTAAAGTTTTGATTTATTTCGTTGTACTTATAATGCAAGAAAATAAGCATTTGGAGGCAAGATTGTGGAATTAGAACCATTCAAATAGCCGTGACTCTACACTGGTGTGCAAAAATTAAGGACGAGACGGTTTTTTCAATATAACTTTGTACAAAAGCTTTCGAAATTAACGCATTTAATACCGTAAGATTCCCAATACGTAAGGACATGAGTAATGTAAGCAACACTTACTAAAAGAGAAATCAGAGGGATAAAAAGTAGCTTTATTGAAAAAGGAGCATGGAGCGCAATGCGACTGAAGGCCGAAACATCCCTGTGATGGGTGTCCAGCAAGAAACATCCGGTCTTTAATAGGGGATATGATCTCCCCTGACTGCTAGGCAGGTTTCAAATCATTTGTGCATGCTGGATATGTGGTTGTTAATGAGCTGTTGACATACTGCTGCTCGTTCCTCTTGTAGCATCAATCGCAGTTTCGGAATCGTTACTGGCGATAAGTTACGTGCTGCCACGGGTCTCCCTATTAAGTTCCGTACATGCTTGACGGGATTTAGATCCAGAGACCTTGCCGACCAATCCATGCGTTCAATATCTTCACTCTCCAACAGCTCTTCGACAGTAACTGTGCGATGAGGTGGAGCGTTGTCGTCCATGAAGAGGAACTGAGGACCCATAGCCCTTGTGAAAAGGCGCATGTAAGGAAGAAGAACCTCGTTACAATAGCAGTCCCAGTTACAATAGCAGTCCAATACGAACCTCCTTGGGAGATATGAAGGTCGGTCCGGCTACCAAGCATTATGTCTGCTCGAACGAGAACTCTGCGACCTCCAAAACAGTCCCTTTCGATGATGTTGAAGGGGTTATTGCGTGTTCCCCGCTCTGTCCAGATGTGTATGTGTCTAGAATCGCAACTCACACTAAATCTGCTCTCATCTGTAAAGAGTACTCGTCCCCATTCATTGTCTCTCCAATTCCGGTGTTCCCGGCACCACAGAGAACGCTTTCTCCTCTGATTTCTCTTTTAGAGGTACACACTGTACAGGGCATCGTGCAAACAGACCACCACCGTGCAGTCTTCTGGCCACGGTAAAACGCGATATCGGTCGTCCAGTCGCCTGTGCCGTGTGTCTAGCGATTTCTCCCGCTGTCTGCCGCCTGTTTCTTCTGGCCTGTAAGGCAATATACCGGTCATCTGCGGGTGTGGTTCCTCGTGGACGACCACTACTAAACCCCCGGATAGCTGTTCCTGTAGTTTGAAATTGTCTCCAAAGTCGTGAAACGATGCTGTGAGCAATTCCGAACTCTGCAGCCACACTTGTCACACTGCGGCCTTCCTCCAACTTCCCAATGATTCGACATCGGGTAAAAGCATCCAGATGTCGTCTAACAGATTGATTATTCGCCATTTCTCGCTGAGGCAGCAACTCGGTGTGATTTTAACTGCTATACGGCGTGCAATCTCTTTGCCAGAAATACTGATCTTACACCGACAACATGCTTTATACTACTCAGACACTCCCCCATTACGTCCACCTGCATATCTGCGCATGTGCTACCGTACATCACCTTACTTAATCTCCTGATTGGTCTTTCTGTCCGCTCTGCCTCTTCGTTCAGCTGATATGCTAATTTTTCGACTTCGTCCTTAATTTTTGCACACCAGTGTACATTGTATTGGAAGATTTATTTTGATATTTCGCATTTGATATTACATTATTAGCGTTATTTCGTATGTATGAAATCTTTCCTGCACTGCTGTTTTTCGTGATTTCTGCCAGAAATTCAAATTAAGGGAGCATAAATAATGAGCGTGAATTCAAGTTAATTAAGAGAATGATGGTAGCTTTAACATTACTGCTCAAACATCTATGGTCTCATAGAAATTGCATGCGGGCCGTAATTGCATTTTTTACTATCAAATGAATATTAATTTAAATAAATTTTAAATTTCGCTTGCTAAAATATACATAAACAATAATAATAATGTCGGAAAAGAAACAAATTCAAATTTATATTTATTTTCAATCTGAAATCTAGAGTATGATACTTGGAAGACATTTTTGTTGGTTACACTTTATATATAATTCAATAATACTGACAGCTAAATATTTGAAACTAACATTTATTTCACATAATTCTAGCATGTTTACTTAATCATTAAAGAACCTTATTTAATTTAAACTAAAAATAAGCAAATTATGAAAACTTTCTAAATTTTCAGAGAAAACTTTCCAAGCATAACAAACTTGAGATTAAATAATGACAACTTAGTAGTCTCTTTCTCTTATTTGTTAAATTTTTCTTCAACGTATGAATAAATTACATATGTTTATATGTAAATAATTATAAACTTCTTTATTTCTTTCTACAGCCTGGCACTTGAGGGAGATTCGATTCTAAACTTTGTTTTTATTTCAACTAATTCTCATGCTTAAATGCGATTTGTTTTTATTTCAACTAATTCTCATGCTTAAATTCTATCGTTCACTATTTCACCATTTCATAACTTTATCGCAGATGATAATAAACCCTTGTGAATGATAATAACATTATCGCAGATTCATAACATTATCTCGCAGATGGTAATAAACCCTTGTGATTTCATCTTTTGTCCCATCCATAAAATTGCTCGGAAAAAGTGTTAACATTTAATTTAAAAGTAGCAAAATAAGCAAATCGTTCTTTTCCGGGGCATCTTCTACTATATGAGTTGCATTTTATTCGCAAGAATAAGAGCAAAACTGACGCGAAAAAATTCTTGTCATTGCTTGCAAATCGTTGCCACTAAAGTAGAATTAGCGAAGCTATTACGAAAGCGCCAAATGATGTGCATGCACTTAAGTTGTGAGAATGGAGAAAGAAAAACTCTTGGCCCCCAAACTGCTCTTTCATTCGACAGTGCTATCCCTAATTTGTTAGCGAAGGGTGTTTGCCGCACTGCTGAGCCGGGTTCGAATCTCGGAGAATAGAGGATTTATAGTGTCCGTGCAACACTAGAGACCCAAAAGTCCCCAGGATTGGTTTCGTTGTAGTGGAACAGAGTGAAAAAACCCTTGTATATGTCCTCCGAGGTGTTTTCCATCAAAGTTACACCTGTACAGTTAATGCAATGAAACTATGTAATTAATGTTGAAATTCTGGTGTCCCGTTAAGTTTCAAGCGCCACGTTAATGTTCTTTGCTGAAAACGTAATAAGGAAACTTAAGCATTTAAAAATTGAAAATGACTAGGAAATTAATGCAACTTATAACCCTTAATATAATTTTTAATTTAAATAGTTAATTAACAAAGATCATTCATAAATTAATCTTTTTTATAAAGTTTTACTCATAATTTTCATGAAAAATACAGCCTAAAAATGTTTAGAAAAAGGAAGATAAATAACTGCATGAGGTTACATGTATAAAAATTGCTTAGTTAATTATGAAATTGCTTTCTTTCACGTTTGTTAATCTGGTATTATTTTGGTGAAAATTATATCTTCTTTTGTTTCCGTTTATTTTTAAAGTATCGTTAACATTTCTTGAGTTTCCGAATCTTTATGCGAATATGCATTTACAACTTTTAAAACCTGAAAAAGCTTGTGTGTGGTGTTATCGCCATGCGATGATTTGTGCGTGCTTTATTTTTTACCGCCATATTTTCGATTACGATGTTTCTAACCTGCGAAGTTCTTGAATCGTTTTATTTTCGACGACGATATTTCGTACCATGATGTTTTAGAACTGCAATGTTTTCTCTTTGCTTTCTTTTTTCCACGATGTTTCGAACAACGACTTTTTGCCTTGCATTGTTTCCTCCGCGATGTTTTCGGCTGGAACCGTTGTGTATAGGGCTTTTTAAGGAAACGGATGACCCATGCAGACTGCCTATTCGCCAGGTTTTGTATGTGCAGGTTTCTCTCCGTTTAGGTTAAGTACGTATATTATAATATGTCAAAACACACGAAGGTTATTTATTTGCCTAAAGGAAGGAATGTCTTCTTGAAGGACTTTCTACAAAATCTAGCTCGTATTCACGTTGCACATGGAAAAAAATAACGGAAACCAACCATACAGCCTCTTGAGATGAATTCCAGGTCAAATTCCCAGATTCAAAGGTCTTAGCCATTCGGCCAGTGGTTTTGACCTTTGAATCTGGGAAATTCAAAGGTCTTAACCAAGACCTTTGAATAAAGGGCAAAGAAATTCATAGGGCGATTTTAAATTCAGCTTTTACGCGGATTTTCAATTAGGCTTTTTCGAGTAGTTTGTTGTAAAATGTTGCTTCTTATACACGGATTGACCTGTAATCGAAAATTTAGATACACGTTTCTCATAATTGCATAATGTATATGAGCATTATTGTTATACAAGTAATAATTATTACAAGTATAACATTAATAATTTAAAATGCGCTTTATTAGTCAACATTCAATGTCAACATAGTGACTGATGTTAAAATTGTTTTTACCACAGCGAAAGTTTCTTCTATTTTGCTCGAAAGCTCGTATCTCATTCTTTGTTACGGATTTCTTTGGGGGAGGGGTCACGTAACGGCAGAGGCAAAGGGAGATACCATCGCTTCATTCCCGATCGTCGCAGCTGTCGATTTAAACAGGAGATTAACTCTGGCTAATGTTTGTGAACCGTGGACTTGGAGAGAATTAAGTGGCGCAAATTGTTTAAGTTGTAATCAAATGTGAAAATCTCCGATATTAGCTCCGAAATCGATATCGTCCAGAGACCGTTTCGGCACATCTTAATCCTCGCAGATGCCTCTCTGTGCGATGATGCTATATTTCATAAGTAACCTGATACTAAAATAACGCAATCGAAACGATGAATTTATTAAACTGTGTTTATTTCGTTGCTTACTTTATTGACTCGTTGTTATTATTCTTATAAAGCGTAATGGCAGGTGACTGTGAAATGCCAGCTGATAATAAAAGCACTAGCTAACATTCTTAATTTGCTGCATCTGTGTACTTTGATGCATTTCTTTCTGAAGAAACACTTTTCACAATTACATCTTTTTACAGTTTTCTTCGCTTGTATTATAAAATTCTGTATCTATAGCTATAAGACTAGTTAAGAAGAAATGAAGAGTAAAATTTATTTTTAACATTGATTGTATTTAACTCATTTCCCAAAGAATTAAATAACTGGGGAACTTTTATGATAATCTTAATTATTTTTTGATTAGTTAGGATTATCGTAAAAATTCTGCGTTCTGGCCTAGCTTTCTGTTTCCGACAAGGGAGTATTTAATATCATATTTGTATATGCTATTAGTCATGAATAAAACAAAAAAATTCGAAAGCTTTCAAATTTTATATTATGCCCAAAGGGGCATTTTTTAACGTTTGGTGTGTTACCCTTATTTATGAAACATCGTTCTCTTCGTACTTAAACCATCAAATTCGATTCAACAGCAATATCACCAGTATTACTATTGCTCGCTTTGGAATCGTTGAGTTTGTTAATCGAAAATTCGTTAAAGTTTTACAAAATATGAAATGGGTAATAAAATATATTTCAAATTCCAATTTGGATTTCCAGATGCCCATACTCGAGTGAAGGACTACGTTATTCAAAATTGGTTGTCTCTAAATACCGTTGTTTTTTCACAGTGCGAGAAACGTACATACACTCATGTAGCTTCTTCATTATTTAATTTCTTTAAATACAATGCAGGGCTCTAGTATGTGGTGTCAACAATTTGAAAAGTAAAATGACGTTGATAGTGAACTAATTCAAAATACCAAAACGAAATTAATAGCCTTTCTGAGCAAATTGCCCCTCTGGTCTGATAAATATAATACAGTTAATGAAAAATTTAGACTTTTTTTAAAAATAAATTTAAAATGTTTAAAAACATTAATATCCATATCACATATTAACTATTAATTATTAGGTGAGTATATATAATTTACCAGATAAAGAACATCTTGTCTTCAATTTTATTTCTTAACTCTTAAAACTAAATGTTTTTGACTAAAACTTTTAAAACTTCCTTTTTTCTAAACCTTCGCTTTCTTCTCTTTCTAAATTTCCATTTTCTTCCTATTGAATTATGTTAGTCGTGTTGAAATTAATCAATCATACCATTTAGGTACTGAAAATAACGTGCAAAATTATCTTCCATGTTTATATGCTAATTACCCTGCATCCATTCCAAAAGTCCAAAAGTGGAAGGACTTAAATCTCAATTGAAATTTTATTAGAATTATAAACGCCAAAGCTTTCGTTGCCGCATTCTGAGAAAAGTTAACATCGGTTATTGGTGAGTTAAATATTCTTGAAGCATACCTAAATTAAAGACCGCAGTAAAATTCGTTTGAACTACTATTCTATGTGTTACTGCTTAAGTGCTGAAATCAGGTAATACGTTAATAAGTAGTAAGAGTAGTTCGTAAGTTAATCCGTTAAAGAGCAAAGTATTGTTTAATTTCTCACATTACTTAGATAACTTGCACATTTCTTCTAACTAGACACTCGTTAAAGTAAAAATAAGATCTTTTCTCGAGCAGTGATTTTGCACGCGAAAATTAATACACACCTTACATTACTTGATTACGACAGCGTACGCGAACGCTATCTGCTTAAGAGGAGGGATGCCTTCGTGGAGGACTTTTTATAGAAAACTGCTACTCTTAAATTCATTAAGCTGCATGCAGAAGTAATCATAATTATTTCCATGCAGAAGTAAATCATTACTTCCGCATAGAACATTAAAATTTAGTACGTATCCTTATATTAGAATTCATTAATTCTTTTTTCTTACATTAGAATTCATTAATTCATTAACTTAGAAGTAAATCATTACCTCTGCATGGAAAGAATACTTCAAACAAATACCCGAAAATGATACGTGCTAAATTCTAATGTTTCTAAAATTAAATCGTTGGTAACAAGAGAAAATCTGCCGACGCAGAAATCAATTACAAAGTCTTTAAATACATCTGTAGCAACAATATATAAAATAATAAATCTATATTTACTGTTTGAAAACGCTAAACAACATAATGTTTGTAAGGTTTTAGTTAAACTAACCAAGTTTATTTTAATTTAAATCTTTTCTATCTCCTCTCTGCTTCAACTTCCTGTCAGAAGAAGCGCGCGTTTTTAGCTTATGCTAATTTTTGAAGTTCAGCCAAGCACTATTTAAGCCGGAGGTAGAAACCTCTCGGTGTGTGAGAGCTTTGCCTCAGATCACGGTCACGCTGCTCAACTTTCGCCTGACCAGCTAGCAGTTTAAATTTATAAGCCATAGTGCTTACTACGTGATTGCATTGTAAAATAAATTAAAGTGCGGTAGTATTTAGTATACCTTGCTACGCACCCTTTTAGATAGAGGCCAACTTCCGCGAATTGCTCTGCGAAGCAAAGTTTAATTAAAGTTCTATTTTAATTTATTTAAATTTATTTGATTGTTAAGTTCGACCAAAGTGTGGTCTGTTACGTTCTGTATCTCTCCCGAATTGGGAGGTTTGTATTTAATAGTGATTGAATAAAAGAGGATTTCAAATCCCTTCACGTGCAGTTATTCTCCAGCCCAGCAGTTACACCAGAACATAGCGTACCTTCCGCTCCCTGTTCCAGTTCAGGACTTAGAACGTAAGGATAAGAACCCTTTACAGAATTTACAATGTTACCAAAACGGATACACAGAACACTAAGTCCTGATATGTTCACCAGCTTTTGCCGAGTCATGCGTGGCTCAACGCAGAACAGCTTGTAGACCTCCTGCAGGAAAACTAGTAGGAGATAAATGAAAATACATTGTGGCAGTAGATGAAGTATGGGTTACCTAAACGATAAATAACATGCAACAATAAAACAATAAAAGGTAAACAATAAAAGGCAAACAATAAAAGATGCAACAATAAAAGATTTATTTATTATCGAAAACGAAGGGAAAAATTATACAAACCTAGCTGCGCTAATGCAATGAGAGTTTCAGCAAGAAGTTTATGATTTTCGCAGGAATTTGTTACAGTGGGAAATTAAAAAAGAGAAGAGTGGAAAACAATTTTAAAATTAACTCATTGTACCGGGTGACCCAAAAGTCCGTTAACATTTGAAAATTCAATAATTCACTGAATAATTGAAGTAGAGAGGTACACACATGCTTGACCTGACACACATGCTTGAAATGTTATGGGGTTTTATTGAAAGCAAAAAAAGTGTTTAAAATGGCCAACAGATGGCGCTTCATATGCTAATAGAAGCAATGGTAGCATAACAATTGATATTTAGCAAAGATTATGTTCTTTATAACAAATTTTCAGCATGTCGGCCGTCATTTATCAACAATACCTGAAGTCGAGGGACAATGTTGTGAGCAGCACTGTACAGTATATCTATTGGTATGGTTAGAAATGTTGTTTTGTAGGATGTTGTCTTATAGCGTCCCTAATGAGGTCGGACGATCACGGTAGACTTACGATTTTAGGTGCCCCACAACCAATAATCACACCAATTTTGAGATCTAGAGACCTGAGAGGCCAAGTATGACGGAAGTGGTTGCTCAGCCCTAATCATCAACAAACTATGTGCGCAAGAGATCTTTCACATGTGCAGCAATATGGAATGAAACGCCATCCAGCATAATACAGGTGTTTTATGCAGGATGGCATCCGTTTATGCAGATGGCTTCCAACAGGTGTTTACCAGCCAGACTAGGGACGGTGCGATTCTGTAACAAATCAGCTTACCTCATACCCGTCACACTGACACACCAGGACTAACACCCGGAGAAAGAAAAGTAGCATAGAAAAGCGGGCATAGAAAAGTGACAAAGTCATGAAGCAACTGATTCCCTCTCTTAATACCGCTCATTCCAGACACGAATCTCATGCTGCGCCACTGACATTTTGCTGCTCAGCGCCATATGTTGGCCTTTTTTGAGTTTTTTTCTTTCAATAAAACCCCATATCATTTCAAGCATGTGTGTCAATTTTCAAATGTTAACGGACTTTTGGGTCACCCGGTATTATCAAGAGAAAGCTTTACGTTCGATATTTATAGTTAAAATTCCCCCTCTTTTTTTTCTTGTTGCAATGACTTTCAGAGATTGGAACTTCATCAGGACAAAGCAACAAGCCATACTTCAAAAATACTATTGCATTCCTTGATAAAATAAAGACTTATGCAGATATTGCATGTATACCTTTTCAATGTGTTTCTGCAAAGTCCTATGATGTTTCACTTATGGACTATTGTGCCTTTGGTCTCTGGAAAAGAGCTCTTTATAAGCGCAAAGACACCATAATGGATGGACTGTGAAAAGTAGTGGAAGAGGAATGGTAATCAATACCTCTGGAAATTTTATAAAAATTCATCCTATCATGGAAATGACGCTGCAGACTTATAGTTCAAAAAAGGCTATTAGTTTGACTATTTAAATGTACCTTTTATGTTTTGTTTAACTAATCGGCCTCGAAATATTTCTAAAAATGTGTAAACACACTCTGGAACACCATAAAAATTTCTTATAGAGCTCCGTTAGCCTGTATAAACATTTCTGGCAATTAAATATTTGCTCTTCATCGATTCAGAATTAAAATGGGCATATAACCTAGTTAGGAGTGTGCGAAACTCTTATTTTGTGGAGGATTCTGCATTTTAAAGGAAGAAATGTGATCATCCGCAGATTGACTAAGTAATTCGCTCATTAAAGGGATTCGAACTTGAACAGCAATATATATATATATATATATATATATATA
>KK115201.1:64522-81105 GCA_000611955.2 Stegodyphus mimosarum
CAACCTCTCGGAGGACTTTCGGCTCGCCGCATATTTAGAGGAGTCAAATGCCTCACGGGCACTATAGATTTACAAACATCCGTGCCGTCTCCGGGATTCGAATCCGGGCCCTTCGGCATGGCAGTCAGCAACGCTAAGCACTTCATCGGTTGGGCGGCACGAATTTTGTATATATGTAAATAATTTTAGTAAATTTATACATGAAATTGCATTATTTGTTTTTTGTATAATGCAACATGAAATGTTTCAAAAAGATGAAACTTGAAATGCTTCAATGTATTCTGAGAAAATAAGATTGCAGGGCAAGTCTAACATTGTGGTAAATAGCTATCTCGAAAATTGCTAGACAAGGCCGAGCTGGCGATGTTTTTGAAGACTAATCTTTGTCCTCAAGTTGGCGACAATTGTGGTCAATTCCCTGTACTAAATTTGGCGACAATTTTGGTCCTTTCCCTATACAATTAATTGATTCTATAACTGGATAACCGTAATTGATCCCTATATGTAACCGCAACACCATCCTACCCTTACATGTAACTTTAACCGTATATGCCTTCCAGTAAATTCGAGAAATAGAAGAAACTAGAGCTTCCTCTGCCGCCGGGGGAAAACTGGGTAAGACCGGAGAGAGCATATGCTCTCAGGTTCTCAGTTTAGAGTTGACTTCGGAGTATTTGAGATATCACCGTTTGAGATATCACATAATAGACCTGCTTGCGAAGTTACTCTTAAGCAATTTAAAAATTCGATTTACCTAAAATTCAAGTTACGTAAAGGTTTAAGAAATGCGTTACTTACGAAACTCGCGGTATTACAGCTATTCCTTACTGCAGTTATTAGTTAGTAATATATTTTATTCTTCAGACTAGCTTCCAAATTATCTGGAAAGTTAATGAAATGAAAAATCATCACCGAAACGAAGGAAAGTATTCATCTTTACCAAAACGATAAGGGAAAATTAGAACATTTTGGACGCTGAACCCTGAATGGATTTGAAGAACGTAATCCACATATATTTATTTAATTTTCTTCCTAATAATAAGTGAGATAAATTCGTTATTTATGATATTCATTGTTACTGCATTAGACTTTTTAGTGAATATGTCAAACTGTTCAATAATTTAATTAGCTTAATAATATTTTTTATATTTGATTAGGGAAATTATTTGGTTTGTTCATCTAAAATCATGGAAATTAAAACTCGGATTTCAGTACGAACCCATTCGAATGAAGTTTAGTGTTTCTGACACATGATTGTTCCGATTTTATTATGTACTTTTCATTACAGCCGAATGGCAACATAGTAAACAGCGAAAGCGCATTCGATTTAGGTAAGTGATAAAGGACAGCATTAGAATATTACTGTGATTGTATATTCTGTACATTTCTCGGATAGAGACATAATAGATTCTCTAGACTACATTATTTATTTATGATATTTCTAATAAATTCATGTAAAACTAATTTTCATTAAAATAAATTGCCAATGAGCCACTTGAAGTAGAATTAAATGTGGTTAATCTCATTAGATTTAGATTTATCATAGAATTAGAAGATTGAAGCCCCTTGTACAATTATTGTGATAAGTTATTCAATTATTTTATTACAATGAAAAAAGTAGCGAAATAATATTATTTTGACTTTTCGCCAATCTACGAAATTCATCGTGGCAAGGAGGCAATTTAGCGCCAATCAATGGTGAGGGCCTTCGGCACCATACAAGTGACGGTACACCTTTGCTCAGTTCGACCACCAATTTTGAAGGAGTGCAGCCCAGAGGGTGAGGCTCTCCAAAAATTTTGAGTGCCTCCATGCCGTATAGACACTACACATCTGCAAATATCCATGCCTTCTCCGAGGTTCGAAAATGGGCCCTTCGGTACGACAGTCAGAGTCACTACCCACTATCCCGGCTGGGCGGCAAATACATAGATAAGAGAGGGTAAGGCCTTCGGTCCAAAAATTCGACTGTGTGTTTTCAAAGAATAAGCACGAATTAAGGTTCCCTCCGCAGATTTTTCTGTTTTTGCTATGATGTCTGCGTGTCTGTATGTGTGTGACAAATTCTTCCGTCATAATAACTCTTATATAAAACTTCCAGATAAATCCATTTGCCAAGTTTAATCTTTCTACATTTGTTAAAGAAATAATTAGATTTTGAGCAAAACTGGACAATAGGAAATGTATTTTATTTGAAGCCTGCAACAGTCTTGTATGAGACTTTCACGAATTTCTGTTTACCATATGTAAGCTTTTTGCTTTCATGTGAAAGGAAGGAAGTTGATCAGAGCTGATTAGATTTTGGGTAATATTTGATTACCGAAAGTGACACTTTTCCATAACACTTTTCAGTGGAAGACCAATAAGAGTTCTCATTGGACAACAGGAAATGGTACTTTACTTCAAGCCCATAAGAATTTTTAATGAAAAACTATTAAAGTAAGATCCAAATGTTTTTCAGTTTTACTATTTAAGACTTATATATGGGAGCAACATATTAAATTTGGGTAAAAATAGATAAATCGGAAATAATACTTTACTTGATGATCTAAAGAGATTTTCTTAAAAAAAATGTATTATCAGATAATCCAAAACATCTCAAATTTGATATTTAAAACAAATATGTGATTGTGAAAAGCATATTACGTTTACAAGCATTAAATGTATATTTGGAGTAATGCTAAATGAAACTACACTGGTGAAATAAATTAAGAGAATTTTCATATTGACCTACGATCTCCAGAACTACTCGACAGATTTTAATAAAATTTGGTGTGTACATAGGTTCATATAATAAAAACAAAATAAACATTCGACAGTTATAATAGACACAAATATTCGTGTGTAACACTCGTAGGAGTCTGAAGGTCTGAAACAGCGGTTGCAGAAGACACAAAAGAAATGGGTTAATAGGGGATAGGATCCCCTCTTAGAGCCATAGAAGCCTCGCAGAGTGATGTCATACTGGAAATAAGGCAGTTTATCAGTGCCTGTGGCAACTGGTCCCACGCATTCAGTAACGCTGTTTTCAGTTCCTGGATGGTTCTCGGAGGAGGTTTGCGAGTTGTAATTGTCCTCCCCAGAGCGTCCCAGACACGCTCTATAGGGTTGAGGTCTGGAGACCTGGCTGGCTAATCCATTCGGCGAATATCTTCACTCGAGAAATTCATCGACCAGAAGAGCTCTATGTGGCCTAGCGTTATCGTTCTGTAAGATAAATTTGGGGCCCACTGTACCCCAGAAAAGCAGAACATAGAGTTCCAAGACCTCATCCCTATACATCACACCAGTCACAGAGTCTCTGTCAAAGACATGGAGAGGTCTGCGGCGATCCAACATGATGCCTGCCCAAACCATTACACCGCCACCGCCATAATTTTTTATTTCGCGGACATTGGAGAGTAGGTAGCGGGTCCCTGGCTCTCTCTCTATGAAAGTACGGCGAGAATCGGTGTTTAGGCTAAAACGGCACTCGTTGGTGAACAGAACGGTCGCCCATTGCTTCGTACTCCAATCACTGTGCTGCCTGTACCATGCTAATCGGACTCCCCTATCCGTAGACGTGAGCGGAATGCAAACAGCCTGTCTTCTGGCAAACAACTTTCTCTCATTCAGTCTTTTTGAAACAGTAACCCTTGTTACCCGGGTTCCTGTGGCTGCATACAGGTTCCGAGAGAGCTAAGAAGCTGTAGCTTCTCTGTTCCGCCTTGCTAAAATGAACCAATAGCGATCTTCTCTGGCCTTCGTCGCTCTTGGAAGACCTTGCCCAGGCTTTCTCTCGATGGATCCAGTATCCTAGAACTGTTTCCATAGGTTACATATGACGCTGGGCGTTAAATTAAACTCTCAGCATATCTGGACTTGCGATTGATCTGCCTCTAGCCTCCCCACAATTCGCCACCTCATTCCATCATCTAAACGTTGGTGGTTACTCATTTTTACTGTTCCGATGTGAATTTAACCCATTGCTGCAAGACAACACCAAGAAATTCGCCCAGGTGTGCTAGCGAACGCAGTTCGCCTTCCCCTCCACGAGCTTATGAAGCCTGTTTTTCTATTGGCTTTACCTACACACACGTGTACGCTTACATATTTGCTGTACAAGATTTGCATTTTTATCTAGAAGCAGTGGTTTTTCCTTCACTTCAGCTCTTTTCATGCAATTCGATAAAATATGCAAATTCTCTTAATTTATTTCACCAGTGTAGAACAAGCTTATTATGAAGACGAGCTCTCGTTATGAAACAATGTAATGTAATATTAGTCTCAAACTTCAATTTTGTGTTCATTTCACCTTTGTGTACAATCACTTTTCAAATAAAAGGATGCTGCCACCATATGTTATTGCTATTTATTATTTTCAGCGAAATAATATAGCAGATATAAATAATATA
This sequence comes from Stegodyphus mimosarum, assembly GCA_000611955.2. Taxonomy (NCBI): domain Eukaryota; kingdom Metazoa; phylum Arthropoda; class Arachnida; order Araneae; family Eresidae; genus Stegodyphus; species Stegodyphus mimosarum. The sequence goes on from KK115201.1 coordinate 68,917, forward strand.
GCGAATATAAAATGAAATTATAGCAACAGTGAACACATTATCTGGAATTTTAAAGATATGCTGCTTTGAAAAATTTTTGATTGTTAAGTCATTGATGTATGAATCCGAAATACTCTAGGACCAGTGGATATGCTACGATCGATCAGATGTATATGAGCGCGTATAGTTATCATTATCATTATCTATTGTATGGGAGAATAGAATCATCGTAATAAAACATCTGATGTGGACACCACATGATTTCCTTGTACAGCCTATTAAATTATGCGCATTTGTTGCTACACTTTATTTAAACTTATTTCCTCGAATTTCATTAGAGAAATATTTCACGTTCAATCAATTCAATTCTCACTTAGCAGGAAGGCAAAAATACATAAAAACCTAAAACATCATTGAGCATTGTAAAGTACTGAAACATCAAATACCGTTAGACACAGTTTAAAAACAGTTTTTGCAGTTAAAATTAGAGTTTCCATGCAAAAACAAGCAATTCGATCAACGTATAAGAAGAGTTTCGGTCCACGAAAATTTAAACATTCGCTCACAGTGAAGATGATGCACCAACTGACTTAGTTAATAGAACACTAGTAAGAATTTCAAATATAAACAAATAGCCGCCACTTTAGGTATAGTCGCCATTTACGCTTTTAAACTGTTGACAATTCTACAATTATCGCATGTTTATTACTAAAGGAATAAAAACCCTAACTAGAACATAACAGCAACATAATGAATTTATTTTTAAACCAAAAATTGCACAATTTATCAACATATAAGAATAAAAAAACTGGGCTGACCGATCTGAGTAAAAGGGTGGATATAAATAGAGGGTCATTCTGAAATTTTTGAGATACACGTAGGTTTTTAAAGTTATACTTGCGAAATTTTAGGAAGATTCAAAATAGTATCCTCCAGCATCAGTGCATTTCTGTAGGCGAATTTTCAAAAGATTAAATACCTGAAGCCTTTCATTTCTTGGAACTGATGAAAATATGCACTTATAGCCTCATCAATCTCATCTTCGAATGAAAATGACTTCCATGTAAGTTCGCTTTTAGATTAAAAATTGGCCCAAAATGACATATAGCGAGATACGGTGAATAGGGAGGAGGTTCTATCACTTTGAAGCGTTTTGTTCAAGAAACTCAACTGTCAATCTTGCTGAATGAGAAGATGCATTGGCATTTTCTGGAAAACACTTAGTGGTGTACCATTTAGCTGTGACAGTCTTCTGTTTCTTCCAGCTTGATGGCTTTGACCAGTCTTGTTAAAATGAACTTATGTGGACGTCATTTTCATTCGAAGATGAGATTGACGAATGCACAGTTTTAAGTTACAAGTGCATGTTTTTCATCGATTCCAAGAAATGAAGGGCTTCAGGTATTTAATTTTTGGAAAATTCGACTACAGAAGTGCACATGCTGGAGGAGTCTATTTTGAACACTCCTAAAATTTCGTAAGCATAACTTTAAAAACCTATGTGTGTCTCAAAAATTAGTGACCCTCTCTATATATATCGATCCTCTATATATATCCACCCTCTTAACCAGCTCGCTGAGCTCTTGTTTCTTTTTATATGTTGGTAAATTGTGCAGTTTTTCCTTTAAAAGTGATTGAATTATGTTCCTCTTATGTTCCAGCTAAGGTTTTCATACCTTTAGTTAATATACACAATCAACAGTTCAGAATTATCAACAGAATTATCAACAGTTCAAAAGTGTAAATGGTGACTATGTCTACAGTGGAGGCTATTTATTTACATTTGAAACTCTTAATAGTATTCTACCAACTCATCTGGTACTGGTTGGTGCACATCTGTACATCTGAGGAATACAACACGCATTACTTTTTCCATGGTATTTTGTATTTTCACCATTGTGGACATGGGAACAACTTCCGTCCTTTATTTTCTTAACATGTTGTAAAGCCAAAAAATGGTACTCACATTTCATTATCCGTTACGATTTTAGAAATAATGCGGTGGCTACCATCTTTAAGTAATTTAGGGGTTTCTTTACTGATTCTGCCCTGCTCCTCTTTTTAGTGCTCAGTAAAACTACGGGGAACCCTGGGGCAAACTAGTTTTTTCATGTGAATTTCTTCAGGAATAATTTTATACATAGCGGCGGATCCAATGTTAAGTTCCTTCTGTATCATTTGGTAGGTGCAGCGATTATCATAGTTTAACATTTTCCGTATAGCAGAGACATCATCCGGGATTACAGCTGACAATGGCTTCCCTGTGTGTTCCTTATCTTGAAGAGTGTCGCGACATGTGTGAAATTCTGTAAACCGTCTGAATATAGTAGCACGAAATGGACCTTCGTTTCCAAATACTAATTGTAAACGTTGAATGCATTCTTCTTGATTTAATCTCGCTTTAAAATCATAGAAAATCATAGGTGATAATGTCCTCCTTCAAAACTCCATTTTTCCTTCTACCTAAAATTCATTCTTCGCTAAACTACTTGCAGTTGGCCAATAAAAATTCGTCTGCTAGGCTAAAATAGTTTACATTTTAACTATTTTAGCCGTTCATTTTTCCTGCCACTGTAAAATTTTAAAGTTAGCTCCATATTCTAAAACGTATATATATATATCTAATTATAAAACATTTTTTAAAAACAAAATATAAACATTCCTAGTATTTTCGCACATTACGCTGCTGAAAAAATATCAGTAAAGACATAACGTAAGAAATTTAGGACAACTCTTTCACAAAGACGAAAACTGAAATTCCTAATTAATAAATTTCAAGTAATCCTATAAATGTAACGAAGAACTTTTAAAATTGTAAAAATCAAAATCCTTAAACAAGCATACTTCAATTCAAAAATTTTATGAAATTTAAAGAAATCTTAAAAAATTCAAAAGAAGAGGAATTCAATCAGCTTCAGTGCCACTTCATCAGGGGAAAGGAACTTTGAGTCCAATTAAAATCTCTCTTCTACGAAAATTCTTGCTTTTCTGTATCTAGAATTAGACGATGAACCATTTGAATGTATTTTAATTATAGTAGTTCACCCGAAAATTCTGGTCCTTCCCCAAAGCAAAGAAAGAACAAATTAATTTTAATTAAAATCGTGTACCTAAATTTTATATGTTTTAGAACTGATTGCGAAAAAAAAGAAATGCACAAGTAGAAGTTAACAGTCTCATACACAAAATTTCAACGTTCCATAGCTAATTGTTTTTGTGTTATGCGAGGTACGTGTGTACGTAGAGACGTTACTTAAAAATCCCTTGTGAATCCATTTTACAATCGTTTTGTAAAGAAGAGTCATTTATTTTGTCCGTATGTAAACCAAAATCGTTCAGATGGATTCGAGAGCAATCAGGATGGATATTTTCATTGAAATATGATGCACGAAATTTCTCGCGATTATAATACTTCCTTTATTTTGCACGAGGAAGTAGTACTGTTTAAAGTTAATTTTGAGCCATAAAGATTATAAATTAAAATTAGTAAATTAGATTTTATTTTCAAACGGCAAACCGAAGGTGATAGTAAATATCGATGCTGTTCTCCGAATTCCAAGTTTTAACAGTGATCACATGACCACATCAGATTTTCTATGACTGTGGTTAAAATTATCCTTAATAAATGCGTAAAATGCGAACATTTATTGCCATATTAGTGAAATTCCCGAAACTAAGAAAAATGACAGTACCGCAGTAATGCCAAACAATTTTTCAAACTAACCTTAATGGTTCTTGTATTGCTATTCTTATTGCACAGAGCTCTACTTACTACTCAGCTCTAAGGACTACCACCCAACCATTTATAAAAAACACACACGATTCTTTTCCAACAACCTAAAAGAAAACATATTTCTGCCAAGATGTTTCAGATTTCCGCTCAGTTTGACAGCAACTTTCAGCTTGGGTGAAGTGCAATTTTCGCACGTGATTGATTTTCAGTGGTTTTCTAGGTTCAGAGATTCGGGTTTCGTAATGTCCTTCCCCCTTTCACTAAAGAAAAATCGTAATAGTTGGAATGGATAGAGAAATCTGAAGCCTTATGCTATTAATGGATTACTTGTTCGTAAAATATTAATTCATTGGATTCATTGTGATGCCAGTTAGAAAAGTGTTATCGAAAGGTTTTTTCTATCTGCGCTAACATCCTACCAAGGTTTCTTCGATTGCAATAATGAAACTTATCGAGTGAAAGACAGTTCGAAATATTTATGCGTTTTGTACGTAAAAACTACCGTTAAATGCATAAAATAAAACTGCTTAACTATATGTAATTAAAATATTAATGTTCGCTCTTTCCGAGGTCTTGGAATAAGATTTTTTTTATAAGAAACGTTAGTTGTTACCTGAACTTGCAGTAATTTTATTCGCTAATTAACCTTTATGGCTTAAATGTTTCACTTCCATATTTTTTCTAATATTTTTAATCCATTAAAATATTATATTGGGACATTAATTCATTTTACTTAAAATTAATTTCGTTTGTGTTTTTTGAATGCACTATTTTGATTAATATGTAGGGTTTGCTGGAAGGTAGGTTTACAGTCTTGCTGAACCTAGTATACAAATTGCGAGCTAAATCTACGTTTTAAGCAATGCACAAAATACAGAAGAAGGTTAAGTAACCTTTTCATTTTATCTTAATATAACAGAACAGGTACAACTCGTGCTACATATGGAACTACCACCGCTTGTGGATTTTTAAATTACCATAAGACAGTTCAAAGTAAACGTGTTCTAAGACTACACATTAAATAGACTAGAAATAAGCTGGTTCAGATTATTTTGCCGACATGTATTTAAAACATCAGCTATCGAGAATGCTCAAGCCAGAATATCATTTTCAAGCAGAGCTGGCGAAAATACTAACAGCAAGACGCGATTGCCAGAAGCAAGTTGTTAGGCTTAAAGATTTGTTTCGGCGGTAAAATATTTCCTGTGGCATTTTGGTAACGCTTATGAACTATTACGTTGAATATTCTTTTCAACAATCCTTAAATATTATCACGATCTCGGCTAACTTGACTATAAATACGCCCGTTAAAGTTTTCTCTCTTTCTAAAAACCATTCGCATATTTCCTGACAGAGGTTGTCAGCGGCTCCTTTTTTTTTTTTTTTTTTTTTTTTTTTTTTTTTTGGGGGGCGTTTTTTCGAGGCCAGAATTAAGGACTGTTTTTCCAAAACGGATTGAAAAATGGATTAAAAGTAAAGAGGAATTTTTTTTGTAACGTCTGTACGCACGTACTTATGTATGTATGTATTTCGCATAACTCAAGAACGATTAGCCGTACAAAGTTGAAATTCTGTATATGTGTTTCATATAACATCTATCATCTTCCCTTTTTATTGCAAGAGCATGGCAAGAGCATATATGTGTATACGCATCGCTTACCCGGCCTTTGTTTTTGGAAAATATTCATGTTTGGAGAATGTTAAATTTAAAACAAAAATAATTTTCAATAAGTAACGAAAACTAACTTTTAATGAGATCTCACGTTTTCTATGCTTATATTTGAAAAGAAGTTTTATACTCCTTATGGTAAAATAAAATTATGAGAAGTTTGCCGTTGACCAGGTTTTTAGTTTGGAAAATTTTCAGTTTTTGATGTCATTTTCAACTTGGCTTGAGGGATCGGTTAATTAAGCCAGAATAATTTGAGTAAAAAGTTAAAATGTAGTGCAGCAAAAAATATGTATAATTTAATAGGTCGTACAAGGAAGACATGTGGTGTCCGCATTAGATGTTTTAAACTATACAAATCTTTTGAAGTAATTTCCAGATTTCTGAGCTACTTTGGTGCTTGATTTTAATGATTTCTTTCTTGGCGAAAACAAAAATCTCTCGCCAGCAAAATGTGATCAGCTATAACCGATAAGTATCTTATATTGTACAGCAAATTTGTTCATATTTAATATTATTATTTTTATTTGGTAATCAACAAATAATTTTATTTACCATTTGTTAACTGAAACAGATCGGCATCAAAAAATCATAACATTTTTTTCAGAAATTATGCAATACACCCAAGAGGAATTTTGTTTTTAAGATTTAAGTTATAGTATTGATTGATATTTTTATGCGATATTTGAAATCCAAATTTTAGTGCGTTGAAAAAATCCAATATGGAAATTTTCACTCAGAAAGCCTAATTTTAAAGCCTAATTTACATTTTTCCTTAAATTATTACTTTCCGTTAAATATTAATACCTGTGCTAAAATTTGCTTTAATATTATCAAAGCAAGTGTTCTCTAACTATTTCTAAACAAGTTCAATAAAATATTTTTAAAGAAAAGAAATACGAAGTTTTGAAATGTAGTTTTCGATTACAATGGCTTCAAAAGTAAACATTCTGCCTCACAATCTATATAATATGTGTTTTTTAAAAATCTCAGTTTGCATTTAATAAAATTTGAATATAGACGAAGGATAAATATTACCTTCTGTTTTTCGATATACTGCTGATTCATGTTCAGTATCATCCACGCATTTTAATGGTTTATTTTTTTTCAAATCTTTAAATTTCTTTTCTTTTCATGTCTTTCAATTCCGCTTACCGTAAAATGCTATAACCGTTATTATAGTGTCTAGGGAAAAAATAGGAAAAGTACTTTGTAGTCTGTAAGTTAAAATATTCCTTGACAAACAAATTGTTATAGACGACGTTTTTCAAAATAATTGCAATTTTGTGTGATTCTGCTTGTACAGGTATCAACAATAACTTTTTTCTTTGTGTTTACATGTGAGATTTCATTAATAAAGAAGCACGACGAGCAGCAATAAATTGATATTTTATTGAAAAACTTGCAGTTCTACAGCAAGGTAAATGGTTTTGTAGAAGATTTGGGCATGCAGTCGCTTGCTCCGTGCTGTTATTATTTACTTGCATCTTCATTTGTCGGCATAAATCTGAAATGCATCATAACGTGTCCCCATGGACTTTGAGAGTAGTAAATGATCTTGGCAGTCGAGCGTGGGTCTGTTTCATAACTGTCAATTATTATGCCGTTTAGCAAAAGCGCGCTTAAACTATCGCCTCCCATATTTGAACTGTTCCGTGAAGTGAAGAATCTGATTGGCTTTCAGAACGCTTACCGTTTTGTAAACAGCTCAATGGAAGTAACAGAGGTAAAGCAAATTCTCTTTAACATGAAATGAATGTCGCTTGTTCATAATCTCCAAAACTTCCTCGCACGTTTTAGGCTTGAACTCACCATAGCCGTGTTCATTCGTTAAGAGTAAATGACTGGCTTTTACATTTTTGTTCATCTGATTCTTTTATGCTCCCTTCCTCCCATTTTTGCAAAAGAATTTTATATTCTTAAAAGTATTGTTGTTCCTCGTAATTATCCTTCTGTCATCATCAACATAGCATGGAAGAAATTTTTCAGTCCCTCTTTCTTCTCACATTTAAGTGTTCAAACTAAGAACACTTCTTTTCCTTTTATTTGTCTGCTATTAGTTTTCATCAAAGCTATCAACAACAACAACAAAAACATGATATGGAATCTTTCTCCGTGAGGAATTTCTAAAATTCATTGTGAATGCTGTTTTGTTTATACAGGACGAATCCGCAGACATCTAAAATTTAAGCACACCAAACTAACACTAGAACGTTCAGATACCATTCAGTGCAAGTGTTTCAGAACGTTCTGAATTACATATTATTTCTCAGAGTTTTTCATTCAGAGTGACAGTCCGATCGGCGTTCACATCCCCTAATGCGTCCTTATCAACGATCTGACGTGTAACTGGAACACAAATGAGTGCAGTAACCATTGATGGCCGACTCGGCGAACAGAGCCTGATGTCACGGATGCTATTGCCCCTTACCGTTGCACACGGCCAGGCACGTTTGCAGTAATATCGAGCGTATTCGACGTGGGGTCTCACTACCAATTAATTGCTGTTTTGTCAGAAAAGATGTTATTTTATATTGTACATAGAATTTTTCTTTAATGTTTCTGCATGCATGTACTGTTTTTCGTATTGTACGGTAGTTTTCAAACTTACCACGTTTCGGATTCGACAAACTTCTTCACGAATTTTTGGCTAGCTTTCCCCACCTCATTGTTCTTCTGCAGCTGCCCCAGACAAGGCTAGCTGATCACCGAAGCTTAGGGCTTCACTTCTCTTTTTCTTTTACAAGGCTTTCTCAACTGGAGAAGCTTCATCTTTGGATATTTACATACATCAGGACCCTAACGGGACACATTCAGGAATCTGAAAAGAGCAGGAGTAATGCATCTCCCGCTAAATAACCAACAAAGTATAACAAAGTAGGATCTCACGAACTGGTGTAGAAATGTGTTCAGCGATGATTTCAGCGATGATCATTCCTTCTTCGTGCATCGCTTTTTATGATATAGAGTTTATTAAGTGGTTGTTTATGATATATGCTTTTATGATCTAGAGTAAACAACCACGTAACAGGCTTATTTATATATCATATGCAATATTTAATCTTGTTTTAAATAGCGTTTTGACATAATGTGTTTCTTTAATATTTCGCAAAGTAATGAAGAAAGAACATTGAAATTATGGGGATTTTAGATTTTTTTCGCGCTTATGGAGAAAGAATACAATCAATATCAAGCATTTTCTGATAATAACTCTTCCATATGCTTCAGGTAAATCAACTTGTTCATCATAATGCTTTCTGTCTAGGAAACGGATGGAAGTGAAAGGTATTTAATAGTACCTCAATGCTTGTATAAGTACCACAGGTGTTTTTCGGATACCATAATTATTGCTCTTTCTAATTCGTCTGTCATCTTAAGTTTCCAATGTTTCCATGCGTAACAGTTTCGTTAATAACTTAGCTTCCATGCTTATCAAAAGAGTGGAAACACTTTTTACGAGCCTCATCTACCTTCTTTCGACAAAGCACTAGAACTTTTACTACCTTTACCTTAGTAGCAGTGCCGTGATAATAGTAGACTGGACTTCAACAAAAATGTAGTCAGGAAGTTTTATTTTATTTTTTGCTTATTTGTGCTGATTTTTAGGCTGAATCTTTCAATTTATTTGTTTGCTAGGAAAGTGCACATTTTTCTCAAGTAGTATCACAGTTTCTTTCCAATCATAATCCCTTATTAGCTTATCTCAAGAGCTTCGCGTTAAAGCACATAAGAGAGAATAACATTAACTTTGTATAGCCTTCATTATAGGGTTTTGGTTTTCGATAACGATACCATTTGCATTATATTTGGTAAAACTACTAAACAGCCATTCTTTCGGTTAATTTCGTCTTCTGGAATCAAAATCAGAACGACATTTTAAATATCTACAAACTTAGTTACTTATGCATTGTTGTGTTTTGCTGTAGCAGAGAAAATGCGAATTCTTTTCAGATCGTTTTTGCGTAATATACAAATGGAAAGGATAACATTGCATATTAGATGTTTCATAAATGAACTTGAGGTCTACAAGTGTTACAGAATTTTATATAATTACAGTGTTACTTAACGCAATTCTCATTTTAAACAGTTAAAAATAATTTTCCTGCTAAACGAAAAATAATATTGCATTTAAAAAACTAACCCAGTCAGCATGCCTTCCAAAATATATAAATGTAATATATAAAAGTTATATTATATGTATACAAACGTATTATATGTTATATAAACGTTATGTTATATGTATATAAGCGCATTGTATGTTTCTATTTCCAAAACACGTACATATATTTTCAGAGTCAGACTGCCTAAGAATCTCAATTCTTCGTTCTGGACTAATGCATCGCATTTTCTTTCACTGGACGTTTTGTAATACAGTGTCGTGAGATTTGCAACCGTTTGTGTCGTACCCACTTTTGTATGAGAAGAAATATGCGGCCACAGAAGGTGTTAAAGACAAAAAAAAGTGAAGGATAATAAAATGTGGTAAACGAAAAAGGGATAAGAGTTCGTAACTCTTTTCCCTGCCTTTTTCTGGAGTCTTTAATGACAGGAAAAAAGAAAACTAATGTGGGGAAAAAGTCCATTAACTTAGACTGGGGGCCTATCAAAGTCGTAGACACTAAATAGGTTCAGTATGTCTTGTCTCATAACTTAAGCATGAAATATTATACATATTTTGAATAAAGTTCTCTTTTGTCTGGTTCGATATTTTAAAATAAGTTAAAATAAGTGCATAGTTAGTTGACAGACTATCTTTAGTGAAAGTTTCCCAGCATGAATTTCCTCAAAATGAAACAATTTTCTATTGCATTGTAACTTTTATAAATTTTTGGTAAACAGCTGAATTATAAATTACACCTATCTCTGTCTTCTTCTCGATAATTCAAGTCACGCAAATGGCTCAGTGTTTAAAATCGTCGAGGTTCGATCACCAGCAAACAGGCTGGTTACGTGGTTGGTTTTCGTGTTTCCCAATGTGCAACGTGAGTTTCCCTTGGAAATTCCTCCATGAAGGCATCTTCCGAGCAGGGAGCTCTCGTGTGCTTTACCATGTTCAAATAATTGAATGTAACTTAACCTGAATAATTCAGTGCAAGTTTCTTTCAAGGAAAGCACAGGAAAGCAACGGGCAGAATATTTAAAGTTTAGTTAAGTGAAAAGGTGACGACGACGATAAAAATTCCTCTTTTCAGGATCTACAGTATAGAAACAATTTTCAAATGGGTAGCTTGAGTACCGGAGGTTATAGGAGAAGAACAGTTTCGTGGTATTACGCAGAAGAATGCGAACTATATATATCAATATCGTGCGTAACACTAGTTTATCTCCTATCGGATATCAAGGTTATTTGACAAGTGTGGTGCTTGGAAATGGCGTTTCAACTCTAAATAAACTGCAAGTCGTAGGCAGATGTTCGCCTTACATTTAAAATATTACATTTCACGAACTGTTTTCATCGCTTTTAGAAAAACATATGGTTACGCGAAAGAGAGGGTGCAAGGGAATGAAATACAAATCAGAATATATTTCTGGGGGATCCAATGACATATATTATCAGCCTGGACGATCGAAACAAAAGGCGCTTCCATACTAAAATATAAAATCTCTATCTAATGCTTCGCTCTAGTTACGGATATTTATGTTACAAGATTTAACAGTGTTTTTTATTTTAAAGATTTTTCCATTTGTTTGCAATCTGCATGAATAAAACAAAGAGAAAACAATCTTTTTCTGTTGTTTTCGGCTTAATCCCTCTACAAATCATTCTAGGCGCAAACATCGTGTTTTTAGCTTCCACTACAAACTAATATGCGTATATTACTCTGTATATTAAATGATTAACAGCATTTGTCCTTTCAGTTAACCTTCGATCAATCTATAATTAAAGATTTTAAAAGTATTGCAATAGCAGGAACTCATTTCTCAGAGGCGTTCATAGCTTCTGCCTTTTTCCTAGCGTTGATCGGCGTTTTACAATTCGAAGCGTTTCCTCTTTTAAAAGTGCTTTGAATTCTTACAAGGTATCCGTTATGGGAAGTTTAGCATACATGTTTAATGAATAAGTGTACCCAAGAATTCGGAACAATCTTCGTTCATGTACAGAATGTAAATAACTCGAAAGAATTCAGAACATCTGCCTCTTACATAATGTATGAGAATTAATAGCTTCGGCCAGACAGAATTTTAAAATTACTATCTAAAGTCTGTTTCAAAAAATTACCGAATAGATTTAAGGTTATACCCTCTTGAATAAAATTAATATCTTCTTTTAAGTTTAGATGCAAAGTAATTCGTACGTCTTAGGATACATTAACTTCATCCATTTCGTAGAATATCTTGTCTTCCGTCCTTCTGTTATTATTAATTGTGTTAGAAGTAATCTTCTCTTTTCCTCTAAGGAAGAGTTCGTTATGAGAGTTTTATTTTCGTTATCTGTAATTTAAGGGATTATTGAACTGAACATATAGATCTTCATCAACACTAAGTTGTATGTCTCCTTAATTAATCTTTAAATTAATTCTTGTAACTTAGAGAATTATTGAACTGCGCTATAGATCGTAAAATAAAGGAGTACTGAACTGAGCATGTAGGTGCACCTGTTGCCTAGATTTGAAAAATTAGTGGTTTAATAGATTTCAGTGTAATTACTATCAATGCCGTTGGATGTCTTACAGGGGCAAATTTTGTTGATGGGTGCTATTTAACTGTATAGGGGCGTCATTTTTAGTTGCTTGTTGGAACCAACTGCTGCTGGTTAATGCTGCCTTCAAGTTCTAAATGGCGATAATTGCCAATGATTGGCACCAGC
>KK115201.1:82721-108275 GCA_000611955.2 Stegodyphus mimosarum
TGCCCTGCTAACAAACCCACTAGACGACTTTCGGCTCGCCATATATTTTGAGTGCCTTCATGCCGCAAAGACACTATACGTTTCAAACATCCATGCCTTCTCCGGAATTCGAACCCGAGCCCTTCCGTACCGCAGTAGGCTGCCCTAACCGCTATACCATCTGAACGACAAAAGTATCTTACAATAAATTATTATACTGAAAACGACTACACACATGTGAAGTTCTGTAATTTTTTTAAAGGTCGTCATTATTTTACATAATTTTTCAAATAATCATTTTTACTGACAAATTAGCCATAAAGGAAAATAAAGATCTTTACGTAGACTCATTTCAGAATATATATATATATGTGTGTGTGTGTGTGTGTTACGTTCATCTTAGATGCATAAATTCCTTCCGTAGAAAGTGCTTGAAATTATTTTGTATTATTTTCTTTCTATTATAGAATTCAAACTAAAATTTATTTGCAATTAACTACTCTAAACTTCTCTCTCTTACTTTTCTTTGAATTTTAATTTTTAACTGAATTATTTTAGAACCTGATTCATTAAATTTTATATACATGAACAAAATGGAATAAATCTTTTTAAGTATTTTAAAATTTTGATACAATTTCCTTCTGAATTAATTTAAACTTTCACTTTTTACATAAAAAAGACTTTAATTAATTTTGTAAAAAGAGAACTGTCTAAAGTCGGCTGTAGCTTCTGTTTTCAGTAAACTAAATATGATAGCATTCAAGTGTTTTTAAACTTTCTTCAAGAAATTTTTTATAATTTTCTACGCAATGGTTAAAAGGTTCCAAACTTTTTACTGCTTTTCAGAAGCGGAGACAGTTTTCAATTTTTCCTCATTTTCGATTGAAAATTTCACATATATTTTCCACAAATAAAACTTACAAACGTTATGGGAAAAAATTACTTTCAAAAGGAAGAAAATGTTTCGGATTCGTTAGAAATCTTTAAACGGAAAATTTGTTTAAGATGAATTCTTTTATTGAGGAAATCGAATTAAGAAAATATTTGCGATTTTCTGAAGTAAACCTCTAAAATGGGAAAAATTAAAAACGAACTTAATCGTGTGTGAAACAATAACAATCCCTGCAGTTCTTTATAATGAGATCCTATTTTGCTAAATTATTTTTTTTCTGAACATTGCTTTCATTCGACCATCACAAAATTCCTTTCTTCGGAATTTTTGTATATTTCAGGAATGGAACTTTCTTTCTTAAAATTCGCTTTCTTCAGCAGATTGTAATGTTCACAGCTTCGAACACTGTTAAAGCGAACAGATACTGAAATGATACAATGCTGAAATGCTAAATGCAATACTGAAATCATAGCTACTTTTTCGATTATGTTTATTGATGTAATAATTTGTACTTGAACGAATTTACCTTGATTAGGTAAATACGTAGTTTACCAAGTGAATATTTCTTTATATAAGAGCAATTTTTCTCAAACCTTTATGAATGAGAATATTATGCGGACCATCTTGCTCTCGTAGCTTTCGAGAGCAATTTTTTAGTGTATGAAGGAAGTGTATGAAGGAAGAATGTACTACCAGTGTACTTGTATTTCTTAAATAACGTTTATTAAAATTCATTTAATTTTGAATTGGTATCAAGTAATTACGTTCATAGAAGAAAATTTATATTCTATTAATAAAATAATAATGTAATAATAATATACTGATGCAATATTTTCGTTTTAAATAACTCAAGGATTTTAAGCGTTCGCCTTTAGATTAAAAATCTTTATTAACTAAAAATTTAATAAATTTCGGTACTCACAATTAAATGAGATGGCTGAGACTGCCGATTCTAGCACATCTGTTCCGTGTTTGGATATATGCCGGTAAGTTTAGGGATAAGAGATCTTCTCATATATTAAGTCGATTTCGGTATTTTATTAGAGTCAGTCTTTATTTATAAAATGTCAGTCTTGGTAGAGAAAGGTGATAGGCGATTGGCTTTACAATTTCACACTTTAATATTCCATCTATATTGTGGTATATACAATTCATTTGAATTTTATTTTTTGTCCTTTTTTGGAAATCGAGGAGGACCACAAAGGCAGGTTTCGAAGGCCGCTTGTTGCCCATGGGCCATAGACTGAAGAACAATGTATTAGAGGATACTGCTATTTGAAATTTAAGAAACTCTAGAGGAGAAACAAATAACACTTAATTACAAACTTTGTAATATAAAACAAACACATCTTACATACATGTACAAAACACATGTATGTAAGATGTATGTGCGCATGTATGAACAAAACACATGTATGTACAAAACACATGTACAAACACATGTATGTCACATTAACAATATAAATATGAACATTTTACTTTTAAATAAAACAGACAGAATATCCTAAACTCGTTCAATAAACAATTTCATTTCATTTACAGACACGTATTTTACGATATTTGACAATCTTAATTTAGACACTACATTTTTACATAAATCACTTAGGGTATTAAATTTAACAATATTAGGGATAAGATTTTGTACAATATTTTTCATTGCGGAACAACTAAATAACAGGTGTTCTAAATTAGCATTTCTTATACCGCAAGGCCAAGCACAGTTTTTAATCGAGAACCTTTCATAATAAGATGAATAATGTGCATGATGAGTCAAGGCTTGATTAAGATACTTATCGCTCATACACCTTCTTTCACTTGTTATTGAAATTAAATTGTAAGTGAGCCTTCCTTTAGAATCAGGGTCATTCCATCTCGCCTGTCAAGGAGGCGTACTTCTTTTCTTTAGCAAAGATTTCAGGCAATCAGAAGAGGTTTTTAAATCAAAATGTATAAGTTGACTTTTAGTGGCAGACGTTACCAGTCTATCGGCTAGCTTATGTAAGAATATACACGAATGTATGTTGCGGTTACGAAATGGAAACACTTATGGATAGTTATATCTGCCAAACCTCAAATTCATATACACAGAATTATGCAATATTACTAATTGACAATAATTAATAATTAATACTAGAGAATAAATGCTGAATCTCATAGGCTAAAAATGAACTATTAAATATGAGCTGGATAGAACACGCTAGGAAATAGATTTAAATAATTATATGCAATAGTTTGATATCGCTAAACGTATTACATGGCTTAACTAATTACAAAATATCTTACTAAGGGGAAACTTTTTTGATACTGTGCTATTAGAAACATTAGAGTTAATTGATTAAAACATTTTCAGCTGAAAATGTTTATACACTACGGATAATTTATAACTACCTACAATAACAAACTAATAAAAAAATCCAAAATTACCAAAATACACGGAAATATTTTCTTTATTGTATTTTAGTATGCATCCAGTTTAACTAATTCAGAATTTATTATAATCAAAACTTCATAGTGGATTGGTAGATTGTCTATAAAACTGAATTTTATTTTACCTCGGAGCTTCGATCGCAAAGACTTTATCTACCTATTTCCTAATCATCCAAAAAAAGTGCATGATCTTCAAACAAATCTTATTTCCCTTTTCCTTTCGTAGTAAAACCACACATTTCCAGACAAGAAAGGGAAGCAAAAACAGCACGCTCTTTCCATCTCGAAATGGCCACAAAGCAAGGCAGTCGACCGTGTTACTTACTCTCTTCTAGCAAGCATGAAGATACGAGAAAAAATTCTTGTATTAGAAGATCTGATAAGGTTCAGCGGCGAGAAAATTTAATTTGTAACAGTGCAGGAATCGTAAAAAAAGCAATTTACCTTATCTGTTTGCGGAGGGACTCCTTCTCCCTAGAGACAGTACGTAAGGGGCAACTAGTGCAGCTGGAAGTCGTAAAATTTTTATTTCCCACTGCCATTTCCGTTTAAGAAGTCTCTTTAATAGGACATCCGAGGCTATGAAGATGAACTGTGTTATTTGTTACGTTAGCGTAATACGAAAATATTCTTGCATGTAGTGTGACACTTATAATTATATGTAAAAGTAACGGCATGTGTAATATTTTACGATATATGTTGTAATATAGACAGATATATGTAATAATGTAAGTAATTTGCAACTATGTGTACTCAATGTTTTAACCAATATGCGTGCAATATAATGTTGTATGGATATTTAGATTTACATGTTTAGCATGCCCTGTGTTTTAGGCCTGTAACAAAATATTGTGTGTAGTATTTAAAGCAGCGCATGCATAGCACATGTATATCATTTAATACTGAATGATGAATTGAAGGAAGCTCTTGTATGCTTACGCAATTTTTCTTCCGCTCGCGAGAGACTATTCCATCACAGAAAAGTTCGAAACTGTGCCCCATAGTATCATTACGCATGTCACCTTCACCTCTGTTAACTAATAAGTTGTAAAAAGGTATGCAGACTAGGTTGCTCCTCCAAAGCGGAGTTAAGTAATCTTTTTCACATAACTGTCCAGGCTAAAAGGGACTTCCTCCGGAAACATTTGTCCATTCGATATTGTTGATGGATATCGTCTTCTGAGAAACATTGTCGACGTATAAATTAAAAATTGTTCTTAGATTCGTTTGACATATTGAAAGTATTTATATAAGAATTCCTTATGAGTCTAATTTCGTAGGATTTTTATTTTACAATAGAACTGTCTGTACCTAGAAAAAGATTTTAGTATTTCAGTTTTTGTTCTTAGGTGGCTTCACGTTGGTGGTGCCTTTTCTAAAGGCCTGTTTACGTGAAGCGACAAAGTTGCTCAGAGACGCTGTCCCTCACAAACTTTCTGTTTGACAGCAATTCGTTTGCATTGGTCAATTGTGTTTTAAACCTGACTTGAGCTACTAAGTTAATCAGAGTTAAAGTACCAAACATGCTTTTATCCAATACGAGACCTCCACCGCATCAACAAATAATTGTAATTCTAGGCAGAGATCTTATGGTACCGTAAATATTGCTTGCACAGATCTATTACACAGGACGTTTACACATTTGTAGAATGATTTCAGGGTCTTTGATGAATGTTTAAAATATAAACAGTACTTTTTAAATGTTTGCATGACAGCATTTATTTCCTGATTGTATGTCTGTATCGTGATTTCCATGATAGAAGCAATTTATTGGTTTCCATTCCTCCTCCACTACTTTCCAGAGTCCATCCATTATGGTGGGTTTGAGCTTTTAAAAAACTCTTTTCGATAGACCAAAAGCCCAATAGTCTATAAGCGAAAACTCAGAAGACTTCGCAGAAATGCATTGAAGAGATATATTTATAATACCTGTATTAAGTCTTCATTTGTTTAAGGAATTCTGTGGTAGTATTTGTGGCTTAATACTGATGAGGTTTCACTCTTTGAAAGTCATTGGACTAAAGAATAGAATTTCTTGTGTAAATCACGTACATAAAACTTTCTCTTGATGCTGTTTGAATTTAGCATTTCTTTCAAACTTCTTTTTACCTTTCCCTTTGTAAATGAATCCTGCGGATATCATAAATCCCTTTCTGAAACTTTCTCTGCATTGACGGAACCAGGTTTGTACACATTTTTCTCTTCGTTTTGGATGATATATAGAACCTTTTTTCTGTTGCAGTCATTTAAGTAAACACATTCTTCATCAAATATCGCAATGTATTTCCATTTATCTCCTGTTAAATAGTTTTCATACAGGGGGCTACAAATTATTGCGTGTTGAATCACGTGAATCAGCAAAAGCTGGTGAACATTATGTTTCGTAACTTTCTTAAGTTGTAAAGCTTGGTTTATTATTTTATTTATTTTTGCTACAGTTGTACTTAAAGACGTTGCAATTCATTTCTGCGTCGGCGGTTTTTTTTTATTGTTATTACCAACGATTTAACTTTAGAAACAGCACGTACACTGCGCTAAAACAAAAAAAAGGGACAGTTCTGTATCTCCCGTTCTACCAGGACACAGACGAGCAGGCAGCTCTTCGTGCAGAGGCAGAACAACTAGAAACAGTTACAGACCCTGAATTTACAGCCCTGGAATTACATAGAGTACTGGCCAGTCTTCCCCGAAAGAAAGCCCCTGGAATCGACGGGATGGACTATGCAATAGTAAAGACTGTAATCAAGACCCATCCGAACTTCTTTCAAAAGTATTTTAACAAGCTTTTTACAATAGGACTCTTCCCCATGCCTTATAAAATAGGCCAAGTAATACTGTTTCTCAAAAAGGATCGTGATCCTTCGCAAGCCTCCTCATTCCGCCCCATCTGCCTTCTTTCGGCGATGGGGAAGGTACTTGAAAAGCTTCTGATGAATAGACTGCGCCACCATCTGCATGTCACAAACTTTCTCAGTGATCACTAATATGGTTTTAGGACTGGGTCGTCGACAGTGCATGCCCTTTGTGACATCAAAGAGGCAATTCTTGAAAACAGACATAGCGGCCACCACACGGCGATGGTCAGTGTTGACCTTAAGAACGCCTTCGACACGCTGTGGTGGCCGGCAATAAAATCAGCAGGCAAGATCTAAATGTCCTAATAATGTTTATGCAATGATAAGCAATTATCTGCAGGACAGGAGACTTTTAGCAGTACACAATGCCGGCATTATTGAAAAGACACAGACGAGAGGGTGTCCTCAGGGGTCGTGCGCCGGGCCACACCTTTGGAATCTTACGTTCAATGAAGTGCTTACTGCTCCATGGCCGGCGCACACCCGGATTTTCGCATATGCGGACGACGCCGCCCTGATAGTAAAGGGCTCAACACGTAAGGAATTGCAACGTAATTGTAACGAAGTGTTCACTCTCTTTCAAGAGCGGTGCAATAAACTGAAACTGATAATTGCAGAACGAAAGTCAAAAGTTCTTCTCATCCCCAAAAAGGGAGGCTCCTTAGCACGCAGTCCCACAATAAAAATTAATGGACAGCGGATAAAGATAGTGTCAGAACTCACCTTGGCGTCATTTTTGACGAAAAAATGAATTGGATCCCCCACGTGCAAAGCCTTAAACTGCAATAGCTCGACAAATGAAGATGTTCTATGGATTTAAATGGGGACTGAACCCCCACAAACAAAAGGTGCTGTATTCCACAGTGGTAGAAAGAATAGTCACGTATGCTGCTGCAGTATGGGCCTACCCAATGCAAGGGAGAAAGGTTAAACACCTTAATGCCATTCAACGACCCTTTGCATTGGGTATCACCCGGGCCTATCGCACCACTTCAAGCGACGCCATTAATGTGCTGGCAGGCTTACTCCCCTTGCACATCCGGGCTGAGGAGGAGGCGGCACGACAGCAAGTATTACAACTCAAAAGAATGGTCGCATTTGATGAAGAAATTTACTCCCCTGAAAAGTATGAGGAAAGCTGCAACCCGTTGGATGTACACCCATCGGCTAAAGGAAGAGGGGTATACGTCTTGGTGAAGCCTAAGGATAATAATAACCAGCTACTTGGCCTGACAGTTTACACGGACGGGTCAAAGTTGGAGGAGAAAGTGGGCTGTGCCTACGTCGCCATGAGGCAGGGGATCATCATAGAAAAATGGAAGGGCCGGCTCAGACAAAACAACAGCGTTTTCCAAAGTGAAGCCTTGGCCATATTGCAAGCAATCCACTATGTACATTCCATAAGATGCAGGCAGGCCACAGTAAAAACTGACAGCTTGTCAACATTACATGCGATTTGGAACCCCGACCATCCCTCTGAAATTATTCAAGAGATACAGAAGGCCCTTAGAAATAATCCAAATTTTAAGATCACATTAGAATGGATAAAAGCACACGCGGGCTATGAAGGGAATGAAATGGCAGATCAGCTTGCCAAGGAGGCCACCACAGAAACAGCAATAGCAGAGACAGTTATACCATGGCCGCGCTCTTACTTCAAGCGTACGCTGAGATTGAAAGCCATGGGGAAGTGGCAATGTGAATGGGACGAGAGCAACACAGGGAGGAGAACCCATCACTTCTGTGGTTATGTGGACACAGACAGAAATATAGCAAACACGCAGCTCGCAAGGTTTATCTCAGGACACGGTCCCTTTCCTGACTATTTCTACAAACGTGGTTTCTGCAATACAAGTCAGTGCGCATGTGGAGGACCGGGCTCGCCTGAGCATTACTTGGAGACATGCCCGCTGACTGAGGGTCTCCACATTAGACTACCAGCCAATAACAGACAGACGTTCTGTAAATATTTGATTAAGCAACGGCACCTATTTAAAAAGATTGTGCAGCTAATGGACAAATTAGCGGAACTTAATCTGGATTTGTGCCAAATTTAGCACCATAACATAAAGCGTATGTTATCCTCAAAATAAAATACCCTATGCAACTATAAGATTTAATGTCAGCAGTATAAATTATAGACCCAGAATCAATGACAGTATTAAGAAAGTAAATATATAAATAAATATAATAAGCTCGCGAGTAATACTATATAAATGTGCATGAGTCATACCTTCAAAAAGCAATGCAAACAGAAATGTAGAGTGGTGCAAGCAAGCAATGTACAGTGAATCCCCCTCAAAGTACAAAGCTATATGCATGTAAATATGTAAATATGCTCAGTGCAAATGTGTTTATTAAGCAAGTGGGTTAATCAAGTGTGTTTTCAAGTGTACTCTAATTTACTAGCACACAGCATCATCACATATGTACCCGAAAATGTGCAATGTATACTCTAAAATGTGCATATAGTGCATATAGGCCATCCTTAATATAAGAAATCATATGCAATCGTAAGACCCAATGGTACCAGTAAAGATTATAGATCTAATATTTAAGAGAATACTCAAGAATGTAAATATGTAAATCGATTTCATAAGCATCGCTTGTAATGTGTAATATGCTCCGCGTATGTAAATATGATTGACGCAAAAGTATTAATCGAGTGCGTCGCAAATTGATTTCAGCATAAATAGTGCAAATATGTAATTAAGCCTCCTCAGTCTAGCAAGCAATATTACAAGTGTTGCCTCAATGTGGAAAGAAAGTTATGTAATGGTGTAAATATGTAAATAAGTTTCTATTGATAGCAAGCACCATTACAGGTGCAAAAGCAAACGTTCACAACAGGATATGAATATAAAACTGCAGCAAATAAGGGATGTGAATATAAACTGCGGCAAATAAGTTTAGCAGGAACCCGAGGATGGACGACACTATGAATGTCTCAAAGCTTATAACACATGAACTACTACCAATGAACCGAACTAATAAACAGAAATCCAATGACTGTACTATATGTATCAGTATTTACAGACAATCATATGTATATGTATAATCATATGTACAATCATATGTATAATCATATGTACATATCGAATAACAATGTAACAAACAGAATTATAATGTACTAGAAAGCAATATAATGTGCCAGAAAGCAAAATCTGTACGTAAAACCAACAAACGCATGTAATCATATGAGTAGCCCTTGTAAGGCCATCTTTATATTATTTCTATGATTTAATAAATACTGGGCCCGGGCGGTAGGATGGAGTGAACTCCCGGGGGCAATTTTGGTCAGTAGGACCGCCACCGGGGTGAATTAGGCATTGGGTTTGGGCGCCAGGTGTGGGGCCCTTGTGTGGCTTCAGGGGTTGTTTTAGATAAAGGTGGACGTGGTGCTGCACCAATTAACCTACGGTGGAGGGGTGGTGCCCACGTCCTCCGTCGCATGTCGCATGTCCCGTTCTACTGGGTCGATTGACGAAATTCAGCATGCGTTTTTCATGTCTCGAAAGCGGGACTTAGGATATGTATTAGATTTATATATAGCAGCGTTCTAATATAGATATTTTGATACAAAATGGGACTTTTCTAAAATGGTATGCCAATTTAGTCCAATATTTTGATTCTACGACTCAAATTATGCCAAACTGCCAAGTTTTGTAAAAATCGCACGAATTGTTTTTAAAAAACTAGTTCTCAAAATTTCAGCTCCTCAGTGTTAATTGAATATGATATATATTTATTAATATCTTTTTTTTATTAAACTGACTTGGCTCCTTCTTCCAGAATTCGAAATTTGGGCTTAATCTAAATATCATTTGCATATTTTTTATGATTTAGTTTTAAAATTTGCATTTTTAAATAAATTTTATAAAATTTTTGAAAAAATTTTTGTATTATATTTGTATTGTATTTGTATAAATTTTTTACATCATCGTAAAGTAGATGTATTTCTAGGCACACTTGCAAAAAAATTAAAGTTTTTTTATTCGAAATTTCCTAAGATATACATGAATTCATACAGCTGCGTGTTTTGAAATTTGGCATATTCGTTACAAGCGATAATAACGCCAAATGTATTTTACGCACTTTGTTAAAATTATTTGCAAGTAATGAACGTGACCATTTTTTCTCCAAAAAAAAATATATATAAAAGGGAAAGGAAAATAGGCTGCTATAAATTAAGAAGTTCGCCAAGTGAATTATTCTTCGCGCAAACTAAAAAAAAAAATGCGCAATATAATTTTTTTAATTTCTCACTAAATCTGTCGCCAAATTAAAAAAAAAATTAATATTTATGCATAATTTGAGTCGTAGAATCGAACTATGGAAAAAAAATTGCATGTCATTTCAGAAATAGGTGTATGTCAAAATACCTATATTAAAAGAATGCTATATATAAATCGAATATATATCTTAAGTCACGCTTTCGAGACACGAAAAACACAATTTGAATTTCGTCAATCGGCCCTGTAGAATGGGAGACATAGAACCCTCCTTTTTGTTCCCCCGCGGTGTGCCTTTTTCGGGTATTCGTTTGGAGTCTTCTTTCCATGCAAAAGGTATTTTCTCCCTTATTCTAGCATGCCTTCATCATGTAACATTAGCACACTCGGCGTGTATTATAGCGGTCCAGGTTCGAGTCCTGGCGAGGGCACTGCGCATTTTTCATGTCTCCTGTTTAAAAAAAACCTAATGACTGTACAGTAGGGCCCTAAGTAAAATTTGGTGGACGATAATTCCTCTCTACTAGATTTTGCGATTGGGTCTCCTAATTATCAGTGGCCCATTAAAAGCGGGATTATATAAGGTATTTTCTTTCTCTTTCCAGCCTGCCTTCGCGGCGTAACTGGAAGCATACTCGACACGTATTCGAGAGCTTTAGGATTCGAGTTCATGCGAGGGCATTGCACACCTTTCACATTTTCTGCTTCAAAAAAAAAAAAAAAAAAAAAAAAAAAAAAAGACTTACGGACTCTACAAAATCATGATTGACGGTTTTTCCAATGGCGTTGCGTAGAAATTTTACTACCATTCATTTCCCAACGCTTTTTGAATTAAGGAATAGGAATATTTCTCTTCGAAAAGGGCAAAATCATTCAATGCATAGTTTTTTTACATGCGACATTTTGAAAGAAAAATAAATTTAAACGTAGTAGACTATATTTCTTATTTCAAATAATAAGATGCTGCCAAAAATTGTTTTTCCACAATATTTTCTTTTTTCATAATTCTTTATGGAAATCCACTTGAAAATGTGTAAAATAGGAGCATTTTTTTCAAAGCAGTTCGTAAGGAAAATAGTAAAATTATTTTATGGCGATACCTAAGGAACCTTTGGGGCATTTCTGAGCGAAGGTATTGTACTACATAATCCGCTGGGAATTAAACTGTTGTATTATCACGTAATGCTCCCGTGGTTTGGCGACGTTTGAATAATATGCTTATATCTATAGATTCAGAGATGAAGCCGTATAACATCTGGCAATGTTGCTTGCGTTTAATTTCAAAATATTAATGGACTGGTGGTAAAGGATACAAAACTTACGCCTTTTGAAGGCTGTTATCAAGAGTTTGGCTTCGGATCGCTGTTTACCGTTTTAAATAAATGAAATTCTATGTTGTGACAGACGAACGTATTTTAAATAAAATGACTAACCTTATTCGCTTTGTCAGATATTTTACTTTGGGAAAGCTTAATACAATACTATGCTATACAATATAAACAAGTCTGGAAAATGAAGGTCAGTGTCCCTCGATCTGTTGATGTTTTCAGAGTTAATAAACTCATAAAATTATCTACCGCTTATTCAATGAAAAGGCATTCTTCCCCACGTCTGTCCAAGACAAATTTTAAGACCTGAGCCAGATTTTTTTTTTCCAAACTGAAATATTTCAGAAAATTTCATTTGCGGTTTATTCGAATAAAATAACTCGAAATAATCCTAAATGTTAGTTTGAAATTCTTAGAACCCTTAATTTTGTCCCCAATTTGAAGCAATTTTTAAACAAAAGCTTGCGTATTAGCTTCAGTGGAAATAAAAGTGTATGCATTTTAAGATATACGTATCTGAGATGGATTTTGAATAAGGTATTAAATTGTGTATTGTAAAGTATACAGTTCATATTAAACCCTCCGACCGGTTTGCAGGACTTTTTCAAATTCACACGATCTGATGCGTATATTTTATTTAAGGAAGGAAATTTGAAAAAGTTTTAAATTCTCTTCCATCACTGTCACTAACAGTGGAAAACGAACATGAATATCTGAAAGCTCTTTTCCCTCAACCTCTTTTCAAAAGCGATCCTGGTTCTGGAGCTTGCTTCTGCTTTTAGCGAACGCGTTCCATATTCGAATCAGACTTTATATACTTCGCTCGTGTTTCACTTTCTTCTGAATCCGCCTCCTTTTTTGTTTTGCACCATTTTGTTTTTTTATAATACCTTTTAGATTTTGTCCTTAGCTGCGTCACTTCCTTATATTTCTTTTACGTAATCTTGGAGTTTTTAAGTATAAGATGTCTAAACATTATGGTCTTCCCGTTGAAGCAAAAGGTTTCTAAATTCAGTTGTCGCATTGTTTGTGGTTTAAGAACTCTCGCACTTTGACGCAGAAATCAATCACTGGCCGCGGATGTATGCTTTGGGCATCCATATTTCATGCCTTCTAGAAAGTGTCGCATAACTTTTATACGATTTTAAAGTTTCTGCATGACGCTTCCGAGCGCCAAGAACAAGCTTTGCCGCAGCGGTCTGTCATTGCCAAGCCCTTTAGCTCCTAAACTCCTATACCCATACCATCAGTCAAAGTTCCTTCTACGCACATGGAGGAGGGTATTTTTGCATGGTACGTGTGTTCTTGATAAAACTGTACAAAATTAAATGCGATATTAAAATATGGACATTAAAATACGACAAAGAGTAAAACAAGTGGCGAATTCAAGACGCCTAAAGCCCGTACAAATATTCAGAATTTGTGTCCAAATAAATCATACATAAGTCATATTTTAATTCTTCAATTAAATTATTTATTTAGTTGCAGTTTTTATTTTCAAAATTTAAAGAGATACTTATATATACTTATATGAAATAAGCAATACGTCAGCAAATATAGCGTCTTAAATTGCAAAATTTATGACCTATGCATGTTTGTCATTATATTGTAATCCTTACGAAATTTCTGACAGTATATACTTTGTTTATTTAAGAATCGCTTTCGAGTTATTTTAATACCTAAATATGAATATGGCCAAAAGGCCATATTTATATTCGTAATATGAAAGGCATTTCGTAATAAGAAAGCCATTTTGCATGGTGTATACTCCCGATGCTTTTTTATTTGAGATTTTAGTGTTCAAATTATGCATCTATAACCTATTTTCAACTCATTAAAAATATGTCTGTAAAAGCAACGTAGAAAATTCCAGAAAATGCTTTTAATTAAACTCAAATGTATGATATATATATATATAATTTTCTTTAAAAAGTTAAAACTTGAACGATAGCGTTTTATGGTTTTGTAAAAACTGCGCATCTAGCTGCAATATATATATATATGTAATATTTCAGTTATTTTAACACATCATGGGTGAGTGGTGAGGCTATTCCTTTTCACGTTTTGGCAGATGTTTGACGAAGCTGAGATGATTGAACCATGGAGAAAAATACAACTCAGGACTTTCACTTTACCAGCATATCTTTAATCTACAGCAGATGATTTAATTTAGAACAGATTATTCAGTAATTGACCTACTTAGATACGACTGACTTTAAACTTTAATACGTTATAACGTTCTAGCACAGAAAGAGGAGCGTAGCGAAGACGTTAGCAGGAGGATGAAGGCGAGAAGGCATCTGGTATAGAAAAACTTATGACGCAGCATTTATATGAGGAGGTTATGTAACAGGCGCGAATGTTCCAGAAGGTACTGGTCTAGGGGAAGATCCTGAATTGCAGAAAATTAATTAAAGGTTGCTAGTTCGCAAAGAGCAAAGCCATCGTATTTTTTTTTCTTACATATATATATATATATAATAAACACCATTTAGATTGTGAAAAATAAACGGCAAACTGACGTAGGAAAATTGTATAAAATTCTCTGTATTAAAACAAATTTGGGTACACTGTAATTTAGAATATGGGGCTATATGATATTTCCAGCTATGCTGCGCGACTTTCTACACCAATATGGCCTGTATGGCTAGGGGTTTATATGCTTTTTATGACGATATTCAAACGTTTTAATGCATTGATATCTATTTAAACCACTGCAACATTGTATGCCACACATATATTAACAAGTGTAGTAGATCACTACTTGTATATGTAAAGAATGGTGACCAGACAAAAGCCCACTGGACGAAAGCGCACGCGACAAAAGCCCACAAAAAAAAGCCCACTGTGATAATTGCCCACGCGACAAATGCCCACACCGACGAAAGCGCACATTGACAAAAGCCCACGCAGATAAAAGCCCACATTGATAAAAGCCCACACTGATATAAGCCCACCATAATAAAAGGCCTCACTGACAAAAACCCACAATGATGTATACGCTACGTTCAAGTTAATACTTTTCACATTTTTTCTTTTTTTTTTTTAGTTACACAAAGCAGATTCATGAAAAATATAAAACAAAAATTGAATTAATTAATTTAAATTCGTAACAAATAATTGAACGATAAATAAAAGTAGCGGATACATTTTATTTTGGCTGAATTAAAACACTCTATGTATATCAAAAAGAAAATCAATCACAATAAAATTAATGTAACTTTCTATTATATTTACGCGACAAAGGTAAATGTCCCTCGTATAAATCCAATAAAGGGAGGTGAAAGGGAATACTGGTCATCCTACTAATTTTAATTCTGCAAAATTATAAGGAGTACAAAATGCATATAAATTTTCATCATGTACAGAGAATAATTTATGAATAATTTAACAGTTCAGGAAAATTTTATATATAATTCAGAAAATTTAATCTCTACATATAATAAAAGAAAGACTCTGTGTGTGCCTTTCTTTCTTGCTGCACGTAAGCTAATAGACCCAGGGCTACGAAATTTGGTACATAGGTGCATCTAGACAACAGCCAGTGCACCTCGAACCGATTTTTTCAAAATTCGAAAGAGATTTTTTTTTTAATTTTAAGTTTTCTGATGAAATCGTATCATTTTGAGACATAAAGGGTACAGGAAAGTGAGATTTTACTATAGACATTCCATTTTCACATCGTCGTGAAAAGTGGATGCTTAGCTATTATATGAATTTAAAATAAATTTCAATTTATATTTGTATTTCAATAAATAGATTAAATACGAATTTATTTACCAAAGCAAGCTTAATATGTTTTCAGTTGTTTTTTTTAAGCTTATTTTTTAAAATGTTCTGTTTATTTTCCTTTGATTTTTGGGCACGTTCAACTTTAATCTTTCCGACTCCTTTTACAAAAAGAATTTTGTAATAATAATATTTTGTATTTTTTAAAAGTTTTTATATAAAGCTTCCGAATACACTTCTCACATCTTTTAAAATGTGGTTTTGGCAACAGTTTTCATCCTGATTATTGCTGATAGATTTTTGATGAAATCGCATCATTTTTAATAGTTTCATTCTTTTAGGAATGTGGTTTTGGCAACAGTTTTCATTCAATGCTTTATATACTGGACTGCTGACTGTACTTTTCTTTTCAGAATTTTTTGTGTTTCTTTCATGTTATTTATTGCTTATTTCACTGTTTTTAAGGTACTGAAAAGTTTAGCATGATGTTTTGTTTTCTACTGGAAGTTGGTTAATTTATTTATTAGGATAATTAATATTTGTGTTAAGGGTTATTGCTTATTTCATTGTAATTTTTATAGCGGCTACAAATAATAAATTTAATATGGAGAATTAAAGCCGAACATTCTATTTCAACAAAAGAGATAAAAGTATCCTATTTTATTATAATAAGGAAAACATTTGTGTAAGCTACCAGAAATATTGTTTTAATAGTGAATTAAGAGCACGGTTTCAAATAAAGGCCGTTCTCACCGACACTCGAACCCGGGTCACTGAACTACCAGTGTTCAGTGATTAATACCACTCCGCCGCTGGTGGGCGCAGTTTTCATTGTGCTTCATTACATAAAATTCTCTTTAGCTATGTTAAAAACCGAAAAGAAAAAAATAAAATTCAAGTGTTTTTCAATTAAGAAGTTAATATACATTTACTAAATACAACAGAGGTCAATTTAATGGATAGCTGAAGTAAATATGTTGCAACTTATGTAAAAGTACAATTTTTTAATGCAACAGAAGAGGAATATAACATACGTATGAAACACATAATTTATGATATTTGAAACATATAATTTTAAATAAATCATACTTCATAATGTGAAGAGTCAAAACTTGTATGGTTTTTTTTATTTATGCATAGTTATATATTTTTGTAAACTTTTAGATACTTATCTTTTTATATTGTTTTGTTTAATAATATTCAAGTAAAAGGTTGCTCTCACTGTAGGTTTGCCAATCTGCGCAAATATTTCAGTTTATCTTCTTCTTGCTCATATCCTCTAACAGAAGTCGCAACCAAATCCTGAAGTTGCTCATATCTTCTTTTTTTTTATTTCTAAGCGACCTGCTTGTGCATTGAAAAGTAATAATCTCTGACAAGCTAAGTCTCTCTGCAGTCCATCAAACAAAAACCATATACTTGGATGACTGCAATGAAACAATGAATTTAAAGAATTATGGAAACCTTCACAACAATTTGTAGTCTTTGGTGATCGCTCAAGAGCTGCCTCATAGTGGTTCCATAACCTCATTGGAAATTGGGGTTCTCTGCCTGCTGCACCTTCAATATACGTTGTAAAAAAGTACGTCAGCACTTCAT
Source organism: Stegodyphus mimosarum (assembly GCA_000611955.2). NCBI lineage: Eukaryota > Metazoa > Arthropoda > Arachnida > Araneae > Eresidae > Stegodyphus > Stegodyphus mimosarum. The sequence continues at coordinate 99,763 of KK115201.1, forward strand.
TATAACTTTCTTCGTCCGGAAACGTAGTTGAAAGTTGGTCAAAGATAACTCTCACGTCACTGATTGGAACGAAGGCTAATGCAGCAAGAGACTTTAATTTCAGTTTTATATTTACGTCAGTCTCATACGGAATTCTTAAACCAACGTTACTAATTTTTCTTATCAGACTTTGACACAAATGGAAATAGCAGCCTTTCACCTCAGCCTCAGGGAAAGCAATCTTCGCTGCATTAATGGCAGCTTTCTCAAAGTCAAGAAGTACTTTTTGAGGCATCATGTTTGGAAGCAAAACCTTTATTATCTCAAACATGGTAAATGTGGTACTCACAATAAATAATAAAATAACACAATAAATACTCACAATAAATAATGTTTACCACATTTAAATGTGGTAAACATTATTTATTGTGAGTATGCCAGAATGAGTAAACCAGTATGGTCATTAACGCTGAACTGTAAGCTGGAAAAAATTAGTTGTACTGTAAACAAATCCATCCCCAGGAGGCTGAGAAAAGTAGTTGTGCAAATTCATTTTCTAGGAAACTATCATTTTTAGCATAGTAATTCGAAGATGAATTCTAAGCGCCACATGCTGGAGGTTGCAGGCATATGTAAACTTTCATACAAGTTTATAGCTTTTGTCTGCAAAGTCACATTGAGAAATGAAATAAAAATAACACAGATAAAAATAAAAATCTCTCTTCGAACGAAAGAAATTTTTGATAATGGAGATTAAGGATTTCTTTCATACATTTCTTGAAATAGACATCTAATTTGATTTTAAATAATAACAATTAAATAAAGGGAATGCTACTTTTAGTCAGCATACCTCAGTCCAAGAAGTTACTACTTGAAGGCATTTTAATTCATGCACGAAGAGAGAATTAACATATTCCATCCTAGGTGTAAAATAATTTTTTCTGCTCTTTGAGTAAATACCATTTCGCCAAATTTTTTACTAATGAAACATAATTATATTTATTTTCAGCCATATTACGTTCAAAATTGCATGTGAAGAATTTTATAATGATATTTTTCATTTTCACTTAAATGTACCAAAGTGAAATAAATAAATAAATAATAAAATGCATATTCATATTTATCATGGAAAATATTATAGCTAATCACGTAATCAAAAAGCAGAAAGTTTGTTTTCTTTCTAATAAAATAGACAAAACAGTAGTGATAAAATATGCAAACAGATATATTTCTGAGACACTAAAATTTAGATCTGAATACTCCGTTTACTATTATTACAAGTATAAATACACTTTATTGTGATAAAAAACATGTATCCTTTTGATTATGTGGGCTTATATCAGTGTGGGCTTTTATCAATGTGGGCTTTTATCTGCGTGGGCTTTTGTCAATGTTCGCTTTCGTCGTTGTGGGCATTTGTCGCGTGGGCAATTATCACAGTGGGCTTTTTTTTGTGGGCTTTTGTCGTGTGCGCTTTCGTCCAGTGGGCTTTTGCCAGGGAACCGTAAAGAATAACGCTTTATAATTTAGTTACCAGTTTACTGGACAGCTGACTTGCATGATGCCATTTCCAGCTGTAAATTCAGCCAATGGAAAATACCTTCAAATCTCCTATCAGAAGACAATCTGTGACAATGTCGTAATAAATTTAAAGATAAGGGTGACAGTGATATATGGAGGAATTTATAGAATAAGGTGCATAGCTCATAGAAAATATACAATACGTTACAACAATATGACCTCACGATCAACGAAATTGCTGCTTATCGAAGAAACCATGCCGCGATCGTGAAACAGTGCAAATACTTAGAATGCGTGTTGCTGTGCGAATGATCTAAATTTGGTACTGTTGCATATAGTTATATATTTCCCAGTACCTCTGTAAAGTAGATTACAAGTGAAGAGAGAATCCTTACTGGTAAGGACATGGCGCCTCGAAAAGAATGTAACCCTGCGTCAGAAATCATTCATTCACACAGACTATGAGTAGTGTAAGCTGATTATACTGGGTCACCCGGCAGAGTCAGACTCAACGCACACAGTACATTTGCAATACGCCCCATCCGAAGAGAAAGCCCTGGTCATCTATACAGATGGTTCAAAATCTGAAAAGGTGCGTAGTAGGTTTGCTCCTACTACGCAAGAAGTGGTTAAAACTTTGGAAAGACTGCTAGACGTGAAACATTCAATCTTTTAGGCAGAACGCCTTGCGCTAAAAGCAGCACTCAATTTGCTTAAATCTCATATAGCTGAAAAAAATAAGTATATTTAGCGACTCAAAGCTTGGAGGCAATTCGAGAACAACGATGTAGAGTCCAAGAGTACAAAACATTCAAAACATTCTTCTAAGTATCCTATCAGATGGCAGACCCAATCTGGTCTGCATATAGATCTGGATTCCCGCACACAGAAAAATAGCTGGGATGGAAGTAGCGGACTTAAATCTAAATCTGTAGCTAACGATCCTAATAGACTCGACAACCCAGTAAGCGAGCCACAATCATATTTCAAGAGAATTACGCAAAATTATCTAATACATGAATGGCAAAAAGATGGGTTGGTTAACACACAGGAAGCACGGCATATCGGTTCTTCCCAAAAGTTTCATGTGTTACAAAGCTGTAGTGGGCACAACCCCAGTTTTACGCAGGCATTCCATTCCTCCATTACCTTCATAAATTTAAAAAAAAAACAGGATACAGACTCATGTTAATGTGGAGAGGTAAATGATTCATATCAGTACCTTTTCAACTGCCCGAACACAAAGAAGGTACACTTAAAAATTCCTAGCAAGGCCGACTGGCCGCAGTAGGCCGAGAATGTAGATGAAAATAAGCAGGTAAAACGTAAGATTGAGAAATCGGACTCTATGCAGTAAAATATTAAAAACGGGAATGTCCTAGCAGTTGCGGCACAACGCAATTTGCTCCCTGCAGCGCAGCACACTACTCGACTAAACGTTCTTAGGTGAAATGCAGCCTAGCGCAGCTATACTAACAATACTAACGCTCACGTTTAATACAGTAACTATGATACTCTCATTACAGCTACCACACCCTCAATATTAGTTACAATAACTCAACGTATCACCAAAAAGGTACTCGGAATATCAGTCTAGCATCACCACTTTTTTAGTTAGCGATGTTAAGTTACAAACTTTTAGGACGTAGCATAATTTAAGCAGTTCATAATGCAGGGTAGAAAAAACAGCATTATAAGTGGACTTGTAGAGTCCACTTATAATTAGCTTATTTAGAATATTAGATATCACCATATGATAGAGTAGTGAACTACTACGTTCGGTGCTAAATCTTTGAGCCCGGGTTCAAATACCGGAGGAGTAGGCTTAGATGTATGCAACTCTCCCATCCAGTTCTTCCTGTCTTGTTCTGTTAGGCCTTGTTGCAGCCTGTCGCACGATACTGCAAAATTCTGTTAAGAAGGACTAGAGTAAGGACCACAAGTTTTTCACTAATTGTTCCTCTGCTGTATTTTTGAAATTATGTGTTTTCTTTTAAACGTACCTGTAGACCTATTAAATTTCATTTCTTTAGGTTCACTTTTACGCCAGCTAATTTTCGTTTACCGTAACTGTACAATGTTACTGCAATACTAAACTAATAAACACTCAGAGACTATGTACAAAATTCACAATTCATAAAGATAATATAAGGTAAAAAGCATATACAAAACTTACACTACGTAATATTGATACAATACAAAACAGCTTACTGCGCATAGCAGTACAGAACAGCTAACATGACAATTTAAATACACAACAGCGAAGAAACGCAGTAGGTTTAGTGTTTACGATATAATCAAACGCTAATATTTTAACGAATTTAACAATGAGAGGCACGGAATAGCAATATAAAATTTGATCGTTTTATTTTCATAACCAAGAATATACAGCAATGAAGCAATATAAGAAAATTTTTAATTCTTATTTTAAATATTTTTTTCGAATTCTATTGAATGGCAAGGGAAGGGTTCAAGCACTGCACTGCAATTAGGTTAAAACCTCTGCTTAAATAAACAGAAAAAAATGAGCAAACAAAAAAATGTTTTTTAAATCCCGATCTCCTTCGAATCGGATATCTGACTTTCCCTGGAAGCTTTGCTACGGACTTAACTATTCCCCCTCGATACTCGTTCTTAACGTACTCTACCGTAAACTTCCGTTCTATTGTAGCAAGCAGAGACGGTTCATAAATGCAAAGGGAAAAAAATATCCACCAGGAGAGATATTGGTTTTCCTTTTCGACTTGCATAATTCAAGGAAAGAAATGAAATATTCAGTAGGCTTATATTCATCCTGGAATATTTCCCGCATTTTTTGAGCGCGACGACATTAAAGATGGAAGTTCTTTTCATTCAAAGTAGCCTCGAATTCATGCCAAAATTAAATTCGTAGCAAGAGGAGCCTATTTCTTGACAAACACGTATCGTTTTGTTGAGAAGACTTTAATTTTGCTGTCAAATTTAAGAAATACATGTGAGTATCATTTTTTATCGATTTTCCAATATTCCTGAAAAGCATGTTTGCAACTGCCCTGCGAGAATTTGAAAATAGTTTGTGTTGCTATGGTAGATAATAAGTCAAGAATAAAGATATGAATGGTATATATTTCTATAGTTTTGTAAATAAATTTGAATAAAGTAATAAATTTTAACCTTCTGAGCGCCGGTGTTTCACAAAATATCAGTTTTCATGTGCTGTATTTTTTACTTTAACTTTCACATTTATTTACTTTTATTCTTCACAACTTAAAGCAGTATTACAGTTATGATATGTAAACACTAAGGTTGTGGTACTTAACGATTATGATTATGATATCTAAGGATTATAACTGTTAAATAATCAAAGAGAATAGGATAAAGAGAAGTGAAATATTTTACAATAGACCAACATCGGTTACAAAGGCTTTGGAGAAGGGTACTATTATCAGCGTCACAGAAAACCCAAGAAATAGCTTTTTTGCGAATTTGAATGCAATTCGGATGGTTTTTTTTCCTTGTTTCGTATTAAAATGTCCTCCACGAAGGCATCCCTTTCCTTAGATAGTTTGACGCGCATTACCATAATATGATAATCGCATATTCGTAGATATTTTACATTATGCTGTTATAGCATATCATGGAAATGTTCTCTCAGATGATCGAATAATCATTTTTTGAAAACTGTAATTTTTCATTTTTCTGAAAAAAAAAACTTGTCAAAACTTAAGAAGTTTTTATTTTTACTCTCTCTCTCTCTCTCTAGAAGTATAATTTTGCAATTTCATAATTTCGGCATAGTACCGATTGCTTTCCTTGATTATCAAAAGCAGCCGAACAAATGGCTAAAGCGTTGTTGTTGTCATATTTTTTGCCTACACATTTTCTGGACACATGTGTCGCAAAATGTGTTACCAATAATGACGCGTTTAAGCATTGGTAAGGAAGAAAAACTGGACAGATAAAGGAAAGGCAAGCTAAAAGAAATTTAACAACTGTTTAATGAGCTCATTTGTATAGCACATGCTCAAAAGAGCGACACTTATAACAAATACATACATTTCTGAAAATGTCAGGCATGTCTCCACAATCTCCATCAGAAACACACAGTTTGACGAAGAGATGTTGTTCGGAAAAGTGAGCTATCATTCACTGCGTTTTTGTCCACAAAAAGAAATCTAAACATGGCAAATCTAGTGACTGAGGTGACCTATGAAGAAATCCATCTCAACCTATCCAGCGATTTGCATATATCTGTTCTAGAGAGTTTTTTACATGAGTGCTTAAATATGCGGAGGAAAAATGTCGTCTTTATTCCCAGATGTCATCAACTGCCATAGCCCGCACCAGCTGTTGGCACTTAAACCCGCCATTTCTGAACAAATATTTTACAGCAAAAATATTTACTTTCGTCCCTACTCCCATTCTGTAAACTTTATTGCCTGATAGTTTCCGAGCACACTGTATATTATTGTTTCATTCATTTAATTTCAATAATATTTAATTCCTTTTCTAGCTAGAGATTTTATGCTGATTTTATTAACCACTAGCAGGCAAGCCCACTAAATGAGCGGGGTGCGGCCAAAGTAAAACTTGGCCACAGCCCAACTTGGCAGCAAGTTCTACGTACACCTAAAAAAAAAGGTTCGTGCAAGCATTTCAGTATAAATACACTCTTAGACAAAACACAACACGACGCAACACGACGCACCGAGAAGATATAAAGCAAATTGGACACAAATTGATATGCATACAGGTTTCGGCGGAAAATGCAAAGTTTTACATTTTGGCTGCCAATGAATGAACGGTTGTCGCTACAGCACATCTGATCTGCGCAACTGACAGGATATTTAAGAGGAGAAATAACGATTCCAGGTCATAAAATCTTCACGAATTTTATTCCGTGTACTCTTGTAGACAGTAACTATGCCTCCCATACAGGTGCGCGAACGATATGCGCAGATGTCAGAGTTTGACAGAGGTCGTGTAGTTGGGCTCAAAGAAGCCGGTTGGTCTTATCGGTGAATAGCTCGAAATTTGAGCAGGAGCGATGCCACTATTAGACGATGTTGGCAGGAATGGGTGAACCATGGCCGCACACAGCGTCAACAAGGAAGCGGTAGACCCCGAGAAAAGACAGAACGGGAAGACCGAGCAATCGTCAGAACGGTACTCACAGTCCAGGTGCATCATTATCATCGATTGTGCGGGCAACCAGTGCTTCAGTGACCGCAAGGACCATTCATAGACGGCTCACAGAAAGGGGGTTGAGGTCACGGCACCCCTTGCGACGACTACCATTGACCTCTGTACAACGTCAAGCCCGTTCGCAGTGGCGTCGGGCTCATTCGCACTGGAATGTCGCTGACTGGAGTAGAATAGTCTTCAGTGATGAGTCTCGCTTTGAACTGAGCCCCGATGACCAGCGAAGGCGAATCTGGAGAAGCCCCGGACAGCGGTGTGATACCAACCCGACTGACTTCTGGAAGACAGGCCGACAACCAGGACTGATGGTCCGTGATGCCATTTTATTTCATAGTAGGACCCCTTTGGTTGTCATCCGCGCAACCTTACAGCATAGAGGTACGTCGACGAAGTTCTAAGGCCCGTTGTGTTGTCCTTCATGTCACGCCACCCTGGGCTTAAATTTCAGCAAGATAATGCCCGCCCCCACACTGCACATGTTTCTACTACTTGCCTTAGTGCTTGCCGAGCATTACCTTGGCCAGCAAGTTCGCCGGATCTCTCTCCTTTTGAGCACGCTTGGAACATTATGGGCAGAGCCCTCCAACCAGCTCGGGATTTTGACGATCTAACGCTCCAGTTGGACAGAATTTGGCACGATATCCCCCAGGAGGACATCCGCAACCTCTATCAGTTGATGCCAAGCCGAATAACTGTTTGCATAAGGGCCAGAAGTGGACAAACGCGTTACTGACTTTTTCACTTTGTGAAGCACTATCACTTCAATAAATCATCCAATTTTTCTTAAACTGTAATTTGTTTTTCTGTACATCTACATCACTTCCACCGATTTTCGTCCCATTCAGATAATTCCTTCTTGATACGTCGTTTTTTGTCTAAGAGTGTATAATCAGTTCATTCTTTCCAAGCAACATCCTTTTCGTAAATAATTTTTTTTGTTCCCAAACCAGGAAACAAAAACATTTGGCACTTCAGTTTAATACATATGATGTCATGATTTAATGTAATATAACAACTTTTTCTCATCTCTACATATAATAAAACAAAGAGTGTGTGTGTGTGTATGTGTGTGTGCGTGTGCGTGTGTGTGTGTGTGCGTGTGTGTGTGTGCGTGTGTGTGTGTGTGTGTGCGTGCGTGTGTGTGTGTGTGTGAGGTGTATCTACACAAGAGCCAGTGCACCTCGAAGCGAGTTTTTCGAAATTCGAATTCGAATTTTTTTTATTTTATGTTTTGTGACCAAATCGCGTCATTGTGAGACATAATGGGCTACAGGAAAGCGAGATTTTACTCTATACATTTCATTTTTACATCGTCGTGAAGCGTAGACACTTAGCTATTTTACGAAGTTAAAATAAATTTCGTATTCCAATAAATCGATTAAATCCGAATTTATTTAGGAAGGTGAGCTTAACACCTTTTCGGCGAAATTTTTTTTAAAAAAACTTATTTTAAAAAATGTGCTGTTTATTTTCCTTTGATTTTTGGACACGTTGAACTTTAATCCTTTCGCCTCCTTTTAAAAAACGAATTTTGGAAAAATAATAATATTTTGTATCTTTTTCAAATTTTTTAAATGAAGCTTCCGAATACACTTCTCACATCTCAGATATTTTAAAATGTAGTTTTGGCAACAATTTTCCTTTCTTATTGTTGTTGATAGATTTTTGATGAAATTGCATCATTTTGTGGATAGAATGAAACTATATATAATAGTTTCATTCTTTTAAAAATGTCGGTTTGGCAACAATTTTTCATCGTATTTCTTATATTATTGTTTTTAAGAGACTGAAAAGTTTAAGAAATTAAAAAGTTGTTTCTTTTTGCAACGGTA
>KK115202.1:12872-65604 GCA_000611955.2 Stegodyphus mimosarum
ATAATAATACTTGTTAATAATACTTGTTTTTCAATTTATATTAGTCTTGTACTCTCGGTTTTAACCCTGTAGAGACATTAGGTTATTTCGAAGCAGAAGACATAAAAAATGAGCAACGTGGAGAATCATCATCCACCATCTTTTTAGTTCGGGTGCCAGTTGTAGAGTCATTAGGATTTTTTTGGAAGCAGAAGAAGGAAAATGAGAACGCCTTCGCCGGGCATCGACAAATGAACCTCTCGGTGACGCGTCGAGCGTGCTGACCACTACACCACGAAAGCATGCGAAGAAGGCGGGAGTAACACCTTATAACCCGTTTCATTCCAAATTATTTGTTTTGTTCAAATTCGAAAAGAATGACATTTTCTAAGGTTAATTAAACCTAAACAAACTAAATATAACAAAATTAAATTTTTTTATATTTTATGTAAGAAATCTGCCCCATCCTTTAAATAGGACACTGGGATAAAGGGGATAAAATTTACACTTACATATTTTGGTGTTCTCTTCAATGATGAAAAGCGATTTCCTTGTACAAATTTTACTTTATTTGACTAATACTTTCTTATTTACAAGACAGTTCACTTTGAGTTGACTTTCACACTAATCTCGGTGAAAAGGTCCAAAGCAAGCCTCACAAAATGTTTTGTCGCATTTACCACAGTATGTTTTTGCTCTTCCTTTTCAGCCCTCTCTTTGGCAACGACGCTGTTTCTCTCGCTTTAGTGAAAAATAACCAACACTATATTTCTGGATGTCTTCTTTTGCATCAGAAGGTACTGTCCAGATCCTAGGTTTACGTTTTATTCTTATCACAGTTTCTTTAAATAAACTATTGTTACAGCTCTTCGGAACTCCTTCAGGTTGAGGGCTTCATTTTTGTTGAGATTTTTGTGCATTATCCAGGCGTTTACCATAGCCATAGCCAGTGAACGTATAAAAAGTGGCCAGTGCCACATTTTTCCACGACTTTTAATGGAATAAAGTCCAGCCAACCAGTCGTGGCGATCCACACAGTATATATGTTTGTTGTAAGAATTAATCAAATTCGGCATTTTCACGCTAACTTTATCTTTGTGCCCTCTTCCTCGCCTCTTCACATCAAAGAATGGTACCAAAATGCTGAAATTTGTAGCAACAGTGACAGTACTTTTATCTTTCCATCGCACTAGAAAAATCTCAGAGTTCTCGTCAAATGCAAAATCAGACGTGCCTCTTTCTTTCTTCCGCATAGACTTAGATTCTTCTAAAGGACACTCGTGGTTTATCCGATTTTCTCTTTCGGTTCCTGTAGCTCGAAAACGCTGTTCACGAAGACTTTTCAAAAGTCCAATGCTAGCAAAAACGTTTATCAAAATGTAAAGTGTAACTTGAAGGATTTACAATATTCTCTGTTAGTTTCATCACACCCCGAGTACCAAGAGGAATATCATCTCTTGCATCAGATTCTTTACCGCAATAGAGAGAAAAATTGTAACAATATCCCTCGCTTCCACAGAGAGCCCAAAGTTTACATCCAAAAAGTATTGGCTTGCCTCGGATAAACTGTTTCAAGCTATTCCTACCGTAATACATGACGATCATTTCATCAATGCTTAGATTTGCAGAGAAATGGCAAAATTTCATCAAATTATTATTCAAATTATTATTCAATTATTATTCAAAAGTATGGCAAACAAAGGTTTTACTTTGAAGGATCAATCCTGGGCATGCTAACTTACAGTTCCATTGTTCACAAAGTGTAAATAAAATTTCAACTTTTGGAAGCGGTTTCGTGGCATGGCATTTTTCACAACGGTAATTGCCAAGGTCTTCAGCATCTAACGAGTAGTCACGTTCACAGGTATTTGATTAATAACCAGTTAGAAACGAAATTCCGATAAAAACACGTATTTCGTTAGCAGTGATCAAGCAATCGTGTTCGTTTGTTACATCTGTTGCACATCGCACATTTTTTTTACAATGAGATCGTAGAACTTACTAGAATAAAGCTGTTCAAAAAAGCTCAGATGGAGCTTTATCTTTCACTGCAGTTTCCATCTGCTTGAGCAAGTCACTTGCAAATGATTCATCCTGTGTTTTCCGTTTTGTATATTGCGGTGATTTGTTCTTTATCCAAGATGACTGATGTCATTTAGCTTTTATTCTACCCTTTGTTGTGAAAACACTAGAGCTTGGGGACGGTTCACGCTGGAAACTATCTTCAGTTCTAACCTCCAGAGACCCAGGAACATCATTTACAATAATCTCACCAGTATTTACTTCCTTCTCATCCTCTTCCTCTTCGTCAGTTAGTTCACTAGCATCTGGTGGTAATACAGTAATTTCAACTTCGCTCTCATCCGAATCTAACTTATTGAATAGTTCTAACGCTTCCTCTAACTTCAAAAACCTTTGCACTGACATAACTCAGGGCTGAAACACTCGAAGGGAATGTTTTTGCTCTTAGTTGTACAGAGATAAAGAACTCGTCAATTGCATACTTATCGTGCATTGTCCAATTTAGTGAACAGTTGAAAAGTAATGCGCTAAAACTCACCTAATAACAATATAGCTTTTATTAAACACCAGGATGATAACGAAAGTGTACTTTCACATACAAAATGCCCAGCTGAGTGTCCAAAGTAAACTGAAAACGAATTCTTGAACAGCAAAGAGATGATATAAACCACGCCTACTAATGCGATGAATAAACAAAATGTCCAGAGGAAGGAGGAGGATGCGAGATATATAACTCACGCTACCAGATGATAATACATAACCCTTACTTGTTCCAGCTGGTAAAATATTCGCACCAAGCAAATACTGATTTCCACATGCTATTTTTCAGCTGTTCTTTAAACAGAAGAGTAGAATTAAATGAAATGACTTATAGTATAATGGCATTTCAAACCTTAAATGAGCATCTTTAGAAAGAACTTGATTTTATAATTTCAACCTGAAATGGAATAGCTAAGTACAAAGATGAAACACTGTACAAAACACTCTGAATTATGCTAATTCTGCTTCTAGAACAACAAAATTATAGAAATTAATAAAAATAATGTACTGAGTGAAAATTGGAAAGCTACTGGATTAAATATATTTGACAGATATCATATATTGTGCTTAATATTAGACATTAGATTATTAGATATTGTTCTGTTCTCCGAAACGATAGAGGTAAAATACCAACTCTACCGTAGAATCACGCCGCGGAACTTCCGTTGCTAGATAACTGTGCTAACCACTGAGTACGTAAAGAGAAAGCAGGGAGACAGAGAAAACGTTAGACGTTATTCTACTTTTATACAGTTGTAAGGATATACTTGATATAGTATCGCTATTTTAGTCTTATAACCCTAACAGACGTGTAGCGATTATTGCTTTATCTGAGATGGAGCGACAAAGTTTTGCTAAGATTTTAAAACAACCATTTTATTTAAACAGAGCTTTGATCCCGTTGTGACCACAAAAATTGTGGTACAATGACCACAGCTCGTGGCAATGCAAGTAAATACGAACAGTCAGTTCTGGTCAGTAAATGAAAATTACACAATTAAATACTAAGCTGGTTTAATAATTTGCCAGCGCGTCAGATTAAAATATCGGCAACAAACAACACAAAGCCGAGATAATTACACTTAACTACACCTATCAGAAACTAACCACGTAGCTTGCAATGCTAGAAACACTCTCTCACAAGGTTCAAAGCCCTCATTTTAAGTACACTAACAATTAATTTGCATTCAGGCGAGGAACACAGAAAGGAGAAATTATAGTAAATACCAAATTCATAATAACTTTTAACTAACATGAGATACCCTACACAATAATCACCAAAACTATGACACTTAACTACGTAAGATAATTCCTATAAACTTCTTTAATTTTTATACACCGCAGAGCCATTACAGTATGACCACCCTCTTAATTATATGCAGAACCACCTTTAGCCCTCAAATCTGCCAGCACCCGGCGTGGCATTGACTCCACAAGGCGATGATACGTAGTCTGAGCAAGCGCTCTGCATATTGCGAGGGGGTAGCGTGGCAGCACGAATTTCGTTTTACAGGTGGGACTACAAATGCTGTATTGGATTAATGTCAGGTAAATTTGGAGGTCAAGACATGACTTGAGAATATTCCTCGGACCACTCCCTGGCGATTCGACCCTTATGGCATTCTATATTGTCCTATGGGTGAGCACCATCCCCGCTGGAAATATTGTTATCATGAATGGATGAACCTGGTCTGCAAATATGTTCACGTCGCTCACAAACGTCAGAAATTTTTCTCAAGGTATTACGGGTTTAAAACATTGCCCGCACCATAATACCCCCACCACCGGCTTGTCTCCTTCCAGCTATACATCCGGGAGCCAGGGTTTGCTTGGAAATCAGCGAATTAGCACACGCTTGTTGACGTGATTGACCAGAAAACGTGATTTGTCGGACTATACAACTTTATTCGGTTCTTCTAATGTCCTATTCCGATGTTTCTTGGCCAATTGGAGACACAGCTGGCAATGACGTCCTGTCAGTGCAGGAACATGCTTCGACCTCCTACTGCGTAGGGACATACGCAGAAATGTACGCTGCACATTATGTTGAGAAAGACTGTCTGGATCACCACTGTTGTAGCTGGTTGTGATTTCGGCTGTTGTAGCTCTCAGGTTACGGCGAAGAATGAGTATCAATCTCCGCTCTCCTCTGGAATCAATGCGCCGTCGACGACACACTGCTGGCTGGCGACTTGTCGTTTCACCATCCATACACCACTTTCAATATGTGCTGACAACAATTGCAGATGAACAGCCCGCTAAATGCGCCGTTTTTAATATTGATGTTCCCAGTCGCCGAGCCATAATGATTTGACCTTTAGTAAGTCTGGTAAGTTAACTGCTTTTCCCGTTGTGACACTAATCGTGCTATGTTTGGAAAGACAATGCATAGCCGCTTTATTCCAATATCAGCAGTGCATGCGTAGTGGTGTTTTTCTGGGCGAGCCCATTGTTATTGATGGAGGGTGCTCATAATGTAATGGCTCTTCGGTGTACATGCATCTACTTCCAGTTAAAAAATTCTGTTTCATACTGAAGATGAATATTCATTAAATAAACTATGTGCTATTGTGTTATTTTCGATAGAGATATCACAAATGAAACCAAAAGGAAACCACCCAACAAGCATTCTTTATTGGCTCCTAACAATATTAATTTTCAATGTGTGAAAGCTTCGGAAATACAAACAACATTCTGTAATCACTTCCTGCCATGTGGAACTTGAATTCAGGATTACTACACCATAGACATACGGTCACACATCCTGATATCCAAAACCTTTAACAATACCCGGATGGTTAAGAAACGCATGATTTTATTTAAGATTTTTAGAATGGCAATACTCATATGTGCATCTTAAAAATCTTTGTGATACGGGATTTTACATTCACACAGGCTTGTGGCCAAATACCTTTGATCTGACAGTGCACTGCCTTAAATATATAAATAATGCATTCAGTAAGTTTAAAGCTTGTCTGCAGTGTGATATTTATGGGGTAACGAATAACGACGCGAAACTATTGCACCATTATTCTCTAAAACAACCAATGCAACTGGTAGACTCTACGTTGATTCATGTTGTAGAGACATTAGGTTATTTCGAAGCAGGAGAGATGAAAAATGAGCATTGCCTTAGCCGGGACTCTAACCTCGGACCTCTCTCAAATATGGGCCAAGTATGCTGGCCGTTACACCACGAATGCAAAGAAGGCTGGAGAAATACCTTATACACTCCCCCCTTTAAAGGACGACTGGGGATTAGGAGCGCCAGTCACCAAATTCTGGTGTTGGAGAATCATCATCCGTTACCTTTTTCTAGTTCGGGTACCACTGTAGAGATATTAGGTTATTTCGAAACAAGAAACTGAAGAAATGAGCAATGCCATCGCCGGGACTCGAACCTCGGACCTCTCATGCATTTTACACAAAATGACAAATAAACGACGAATTATCTAAAAATTGCAAGCAAGCACATACACGGAAACGTTTTTCCGTGTTCCTTGCACCACGAAGGCATGCTAAGAAGGCCGGAGAAATACATTTTAAAGGTAGCAAAGGTTTGAAAGCAACATGCTTTGAATTAACTATGAGAATGATGTAATGCCACTGAAAGTAATTCCTTTTCCCGACATACAGAAGGAATCGAAGTAAAAGAGTTCAAGTATCGACGCTCGATTTAAAAAATGCAAGATAACATGCAGCTAAATATTCCCAGCGACGGAGTAAAAATGTGCAAAACTGCGAACTTCTTCATTTAACTGTAATTTAAAACGTGCACGAAGCGACGTGCTCATGACGTTTCATGAGTACGTGAAGCGAAAGTAGCACATTAAGACCAATTAAATTGATTGCGACTTCTTTTGCCTACGCATATTATTTTGCCGTGGAATTAAGTACAGGGGAAGGAGATCAATGAAATTCTCTAAAGAGAAATTTTGAAAGAGTTCATTAATTCTCACGAAAACCAGTTGCTTGGAATTGCAGCATGAACAGAAAGTTAACGAAACCCTCAAAATGTCACTTTGATTCTGCTTATTGCAAAATCCCAGCGGCCCAACCGGAACAGTGGTTAGCGACGCTGACTAAAACACCAAAGGACCCGGTTTCGAATCCCGGTGAAGGCTTAGATATTTGTAAATGTATAGTCTGTGCGACATTGGGGGGGAGGAGTGTCTAAATATGAGACCAGTGGAAATGTAGGGGAGGCGGGATGGGAGACCCTCGGATCCGTCCCTGGTGGTACTCTCCATCAAAACTGGGGACGGAACTGAGCAAATTTATACTGTATCATTGAAATTGAACTGAGCAAATTTATACTGATTTACCTGCATGATGCTCAAGGCTCTTGCCAACGACAAGCGCTGTCTTGCACACCCTGCCACGATGAATTTCGAGGGACTTGATTTGATGATACTGTCAGACAAGGGAGATAAGTTACAACAAAAACAGAGAAAGTCCACTGGTAAGGTAAAGGCAAAATACGCTAAAACAGAAAGAAATAAGCCTCAACTGTAATAAACTCGCTCGTAATACTTAATATAACTAATCAATGTATTTTACACATAATGATAAATAAACGACGAATTATCTAAAAAATGCAAGAGAGTACATACACGGGAACGTTTTTTAACTTATTAATTAGCATTCAACGCTTAGAATTTTTACTAATCACCTTTTAAAATATCTTTACAGCAGATACCTTTGGTTATCTTAAAATGGTACAAAGGTTACTAACCCTGAAAAAGCACAGATTCTTTTATTGCAGTTAGAAAAAGGTTTGATTTAATAGAATGAGATGCTGTTCCGAGAAAACTAAAATATTTTCTGTCATCCAGAAGGGGTGTTAAAAGATTTATGATAACTATTAATGGAAGTATGAAGAAAAATAAATGATAGAAGCGATTGCATTATAAGAGAAATTTTCTATACAGCTGAAGTATAGATGTTTCTAACATATCACAGCTCACAGCGTTCGTTTTGTGCGAACCATAATGGATGTACAGCAGAAGATATTTCATGTGTGAATGACTTCTCCAGAAACAACAATACATCGTACAAAATGAATGAGGTTAACCACTGGAGCTGACTAGAATGATGAAGCAGAACTTTAATGGAATTTCGGAGGCAAAAACGAAATAAAAATAAAAATAGGAGAGTTACCGGATTTAATGCAAATATATTGAAATAGCCCCACGCACATATAAAATTGATTGAGCTTATCATTCATAGCCAAACTACGATATTGATAAAAAGGAATATCTGATGTGGACACCGAGTGAATTTCTTGTAAGGCCTATTGAATTATACGCATTTTTTGCTGCATTTCATTTATACGTATTCCTTCGATTTTCATTAGAGATATATTTCTCTTAAATTAAATCAGTTCTTACTCCTGGAAAATCAAAAATACATAAAATTTCAAAAGATCTTCACTAAAAATTGTGAAATATAGAAAAACAAAAAATACCAAATATGGTTAATTTTCTTTTACAATTAAAATTAAAGTTTCTATGCAAAAATAAGCAATTCGGCCAGAGAGCAAGAAAACAGTTTTTCGGTGCATAAAACTGAAAGTTTACTTCCGGTCCCATTCGGCAACACTAAAGTTGGTACACAGACTGACTTAATTCACTATTCCCCCAAGACTTACTGAAATGGCGGCCTCGTTAGACTTAACGAAAACTTTTTAATTGTAGATAATTCTACAACCATTTCAAGGAGATTAACTAAACACACAAAAACTCTAAAAGCAACACAAGAGCAACTTAATTTAATCATTTTAAGCAAAAATGCACAATTTACTGGTATATAAGAGTAAAAATACCGAGTTCACTGAGTCGGGTAATGGAGTAGATATATGTGTATATATATTGTGTTTGGTGAGGTCGATTGCAGCTTAAAAAAAGAGGAGCACAGTTACATATTATAATAGTTCGATATACAAAATTTCTGAATTCTGAAACAATTAGTTTTTGAGTTTCGCGAAGTACATATGTACGCTGCGCAAAAAAAAAAAAAAAAAAGGGAAGGAATGTATATTAGATTTATATATAGCTTTTCTGATAGAGGTATTTTGACCCAAAATCGGACTTTTTCTGAAATAACATACCAATTTTTTCCATATTTCGATTCTAAGACTCAAATTATGCCTAAATATTAAATTTTGTAAAATTTGGGGCGAAATTTAAGGAGAAATTCATAAATTTATCTTGGCAAACTTTTTTCACTATGAGCCAACAATAATTCGCTTGGCGAACTTCTTAATATGTGGCAACCTATTTTCCTTCCCTTGCGTTGTGCAGAGGTGGAAAACAAGTCACATCGTTCCTGCCTTTTTACATTGTGGATGAGAGGGAAAAAAGTAAGCATCATTCTACTTTCAAATAATTTTAACAATGTGCGTAAACCGCATTTTCGTTATTAGCGCTTTCAACAAATATGACAAATACTTGTACAAATCGTGGTACAAATCCGACGTACTTTTCTTTTCAAATTCGTCAGCGTTGCACGGGAAAATTGAACAATATTAATTACAATTCTAAATAAATAGCTAAACATAAAATCCGTAACAATATTATGGTCAAGTCATGATTAATAGAATTTCTTTTATTCGGCTTGCAAATGCTCTGGATCCGTCGGATGAAATTTAAGAAATAATTCGAAACTTGAAATCTAAATGACTGATTAGTTAATTATTTATAATTAGGTATTAAAAAATTAGCCTCCTAAGAGCTGAATATCTTCGTGGAGGAAAGCTGCATTCGTATTTGCCGTACAGGAAATCAAAAGTAATAAATTATTAATGCATTTTTATTTCTTAATATTAATAGCCTTTTCTATATTTTTGCGTGTTAAAATTGCATGTTATGTTATTCTATGCAGTTATAAGGAGAACACATTCATTCTAAGGGGAATCCATATCATTTACTTTATTTTTACAAATACACTTTCAGAAATGCCCAGACATAATAACATTGTGTTACACATTAAAGTTGCCATATGAGTAAAATATATTTTGTACTATCAAGGTTTCTTTTTTTTTTTCAGAATTTTCTGTTAAAAAAGGCGTATCAAAACAAACACTCTGTTAAAATATTTAAATAAAAACAAATATTGCAAAACACCTCTAGTTCTCTTTCCAACTTCTATCCCAGAGCTAATATGTGATGGCTGCATGTTTTTAACGTAATTTTCTTCATTTGTAATGTTATTATGAATTCCATCGGGAAGGTTGTTTACATATGAACTGGTTCTGAGGTCTAAGTTCGCTAGATGTCTTGGATTACGCAAAACAAATGATAGGTTTTTAGGATTTAGAGCAATGTTCCGTTTCAGACTAGAGATTTATATATTTGCATGTGTTATATATCAGGGGTTCCAACCCTCAACCCGCGGGCATCATGGTCTCGCCGATCGTCTAACGTATGCTTGTCGTTGTGTGATTACAATAAAAATGCTTTAGTTTTCAGTAAAATGTTATGTGAAAGTTTTCACATTTTCAGTGAAATAGAAATTGCGTCCAACAAAGATACCTGCGCCAAGCGAAATCCTACCGATCTCTTTTTTTTATGTGCATGTATTACCCTATCCAAATATAAATTCACCCTTAAAAAGTAAATGATGCCCGACGTTCAATAGATATAATGTGCTCCTTGGGACAAAAAGTTGAGGACCCTGCTATAGATTATAAATTATATGATATTATAGGTTTATAAAATGAGGTTTAAGATGCTAGATCAAATTGCCCTACGAGATAACATTTTCCTTGTTGAAAACTAAGATTTGCATGTTTGTTTTTACTTTGTAAATAGTGTAATTTTCTTTATAAAATGGTCACATTTTCTTAAAAATTTGAAAACACATTCGACAAACGTTTGACGTAAACAACTTTAAAATACTGTTTGAAATAGAAGGTACTTGAATGAGTTTTCAAAGCTTAAAAAAATATCACTATTTCCTAATAAATAAATTTTTAAATTCGTAAAATAAATTTTTAAGTATTCCACATGGTTAAAATATTAGTTTATGGATGATGACTGTAAAACTGAAAAAATGAGCTATAGAAAATTTTAATCGCAGTTTGTAAGATAAGCTTTGTGAAAATTAATAAATATCTAGATTTTACATTACTTATTCAATCGTTTTCTGCCATTTTAATTTCCTGTTTTTTAAACTTTCGTTTTGCAAACTGCCCATCTTTTAATTCAACCTAAAATAAAACGGTGACATATTACAAGATCCGATGTTAAAATCTGTTTTAAAAAGGGCATGTTACTTTGTTACAAACCTCGAATGTAAACCTTTCGGGCAACCTTTCAATTCCCAACCTTATTATCCCAGAGGGCTGTTAGTCTCAAATCGGCATCTTGCTTCGTTTCACTTTCTGTGTTGGTCCACTTTCCAAATTGTTGCCACAAAATATTATCACCTTGTATTATATTTAAATAATTAAATAATGAAGAATCTGTAGGAATGCATGAGTGCTTCTCGCATTGAGAAAAACAACAGTATCTAGATCCATCAAATTTTGAATAACGTAATCCTCCCATGGGCACTTGGAAGCCAGAATTTTGAATTTAGAATTCGTTTTATCATCAATTTCAAATTTTGTAAAAATTTAACGAATTTTTTATTCACGACCTCAACTATTACAAAGCGTGCAATGGCAACACAGTGAGGAAAAAAAATTATTTCGAGCGCGCGAGACGGTCTAAAAATATGCTGTTTTTAAATATTTTGTCATATTGCGGTTCAATTAAATTTTGTGTGCTCTAAGTGAGAAGAATATGATATTTAATAAATAAAGGTGACACAAAACGTTAAAAAACGCCCTTTTGGGTGTAATATCAAATCTGGAAGCTTTCAGACTTTTTTTTTCTGTGTTTTTTTTTGTTACGTTTTAATACATTAACGAGCATAAGACTTTCAAATAAAATTGATTTCAAAACTTATTTCTTGTTATGTGAGATAAGTTCCATCTTTTTATGTGAGAAAAGTGAAAGGAAATTTCAAATTGAAAGATTACATGAATGCTTTACTTTATGTCCATAACTTGCAAGAAGAGTTGAAAATCTTGAAGCTTTTTAAGTGAAGCTTAGCCGGAAATTGCAGTGTAAAATACTGATAAAACATTTTAATCAAGCGCTTTTGATCATAGTAAAAATAACTGTAACTGAAATCTCATTTCTTAGAAACCAGAACTGCTTACTAGACTTCCAGAGTTTGCTTAAGCAATTCGTTTAAAAAAAGGATCTGATTAATCTTGACTATTGAATTACCAAATCAAAAATAAACAAACGCTTTGTGAAAAAGAAGTCAGAGCTGTAGAACTAGCGATTTTTTGTTCGCAGTTAAATAAAAACAATGAAACTTCTCAAGTGAATTAATACGTTTAAGAGTTCCGATTTAAAATTCAGAGCACTTCTCTAACATGCCAAGCGTATAATTAAATGTCTTTGAATGCTACTAAACTTTTCATTGTCTTAAAATTATTTGCTTCTAGTTTTTAAACTAAAAAAAATCCTGCCTTGATTTAAACTAATTTATCACTTAATCTAGATTTACTTTTGCTTAAAAAAATTAACTTTTTTAAGATATTTTGCAAAATTTCGGCAATAAAATAGATGAAAATTCTTTACTTTTTTTAATTAACGTTTGTTTCAAGGCCTCAGTTATAGTTGAAATTTTTATAAAACAGTAATGATAATCAACAAATAAATAATTTGTTTCTTTTATAAAATTAAATACGTAAATAATTGTTAGGTTTATTCAGGACAGGGTTTATCTCATGCGCACAGGATTGTTTGTTTTAATGAAAGGAATATTAAACTGATCTTTTGAATAGCAAGTAAATTAATTTTCATGTATGTAATCATCATGTAGAGAAAATATTTCCCTATTCGTTGATAAAAAAAGAATAAAATAATAAATATTTGTTCTACGTTTTTTAAATCCAAAGTATTAGAATAAACAGTATTTAAAACCCTGTGAAACTTTTTCTAAGCATCAGTGTCTAGAAACAAAAAAAGTGCTTCTACTTCGATATATGGCAGTAAAAAAGGAATCGCCTTTTTATCATATGAACTGCCAAAAATGACGCCAAACATTAATCCAATAGTCAATAAGCATTGTTTATTAAACAAACGTCTAAATATAAGGCATCGAAGAATTTTCTCGTACTCAATTGCTGTTGAAAGTAGTGAGAATAAAAAGTATTAAATGTAAAAGAACATAATTTTTTAAAAGTGCTTTTAAAATACAATCAATGTTTTTAAAATAAAAGATGCTACAATAGGCTCTAAAGTAAAAAAGTAACAGATTTTTATTAAAAGAGTAAAGGTTTATTAATTTTATTTCTGCTAGTTCTCCAAAGACTTAAAACAAAAAATTATTTCATTGGATTTATATTCTTCTGAGTATATTCAGCTGATGCTGTAACTAATTAGAGAATTTTTTTAATTTGTATCGGAACGTAAATTTAAAAAGAGTTAAATTAATTTTTATCCGTGATATCCTTTTTTAATTAGGTTTGCCCACAATAAAACTTGTATCATAAACATATGTACCAAAGCCTGCCGCATCCAGTCGCTTCGTGATTCGACTAATTACTAGTTCCAGTGACACATAAGCTTTGTTATTCTATCACAAAAGTGTTCGAACAAAGTTTGGTTTATTTATCTCCTTGGCTATCTTTTCACGCAAAGCCTTTTTTTCCTCGAGGAATTGAAAAGAAGAAAGCAGAAAAGCGCTGTCTCACGAGTTTTCCTGGAGGAAAAAATGTAGTTCCTTCGCATAATCCTCACGCGAATAACTAATGAGACAGTTTTTGAAGCTGAATGCTTCTACAATTGACAGTCTTGAAACAGGGTTTGGCTTTGATTTCGAATGAATAGACTATAAATTTAAATTTGAAATTGAATGATGTGAAAATCCTGCCTATTGAAACAGAAGTTTACGATTATTGTGATGGAATTAAAAAAAGCACAAATAGCGAAACGATAGTTTAATTAATTTTAAAATGATAGGGAAGTATCCAAATATCAGTACTTATTTAATAATTTTGTATCGCATGAATCTGTAATATAAACTGCGCCCCCCCCAAAAAAAAGAACATTTCTATATCTTCCTTTCTACTTGGCCGATTGACGAAATTCAACATTATTTTAATGTCTCGAAAGCACGACTTAAGATATGTATTAGATTTACATACAGCAGTTTTCTAATATAGGTATTTTGACACAAAATCGGAATTTTTCTGAAATAGCATGCCAGTACTTTTACATATTTCAATTCTACGACTCAAATTATGCTAAAGTGATAAGTTTTCTAAAAATCGCAAGAGTAGTTTTTAAAATATTAGCTCTCAAAATTCTAGCTCCTCAATGTTAATTGAATTTGATATATATTTAATACTATCTCTTGTTTTATTAAACTTATTTTATTCTTCCTGTCATATTTCGAAATTTAGGTTCATTCCAAATACAATTCGCCCACTTTTATGATTTATTTTTAAAATTTGTACTTTTAAATAATTTTTATAAATTTTTCGAAAAATATTTTGAATTATAACCTATACAATTTTTGCCATTTTCTTAAAGTAGATGTATTTATAAACATACCTGCAAAAAATTTGAGTTTTTTATTCAAAATTTCCTAAGATATATGTGAATTTACATATTAGCGCATTTTGAAATTTGGCGTGTTCATTATAAGCTATAATAACGCCAAATGTGGTTTACACACTTTGTTAAAATTCTTTGAAAGTATGAACGACGTCTTTTTTTCTGTTCGTGGACTACGAAAAAAGGAAAGGAAAATAAGTTGCTATAAATTAAGATGTTCACCAAGTGAATTTTTTAATTTCTGCATAAATTCTCACCAAAAATTACAAAATTTAATAACTAGGCATAATTTGAGTCGTAGAATCGAACTATGGAAACACACTGGTATGTTATTTCAGAAAAAATCTGATTTTGTGTTAAAATACCTATGTTCGAACAATGATATATCTACATCTGATATGTATCCTAAGACGCGCTTTCGAGGCATGGAAAACGCAATTTGAATTTCGTCAGTTAGCCAAGTAGAACGGGAGGTACAGAACTGTCGCCTTTTTTCCCCCCGCATTATTCATCCAACTGTCGTTTCATCATATGGTTTTACTTACGTGTCATAGTCTGACATGATACGTTCATCTGCTTTGTTAAACTCGGAGAAAACACTCATTAAATTTTATATTTTCAACTTACAGCAAGTGTGCTCCTTTGGTAGGGAATCACGTTTTAAAATACTGCGTATCATTCTCAAGAACCTTCAAAAATTCAAAACAACAATAGTGTAGTATAATAAACATAATAATTCAATATATAACTATACAACATAACATACTATATAAGATGCAGGTGAATTTCTTCATCTGTAAATGTACAACAGTTGTTCTTGTTTTTAAAGTACAGAAAAGTACTCATGTCAGTTAACTTTTCAAGGAAATTTTACGATAAAAGCTCAAGCTACACTTTCAGGAAAAAGGGCAGCATTAATTGCCATTTGTAAACCGTTACAAACTGCAGTTGTAAGATACTGTTAATTAAATGTACTAACGTCACTTAACTTTTCAAGGAAACTCTACGACCAAAGTTCAAGCCAGACTTTCAAGAAGAAAGGGAAGGAAGCCTTAATTGCCATTTGTAAACCGTTACAAACTGCAATTGTAAGATACCGTTAATTAAATATACTAACGTCCCTTAACTTTTCAAGGAAACTCTACGACTAAAGTTCAAGCCTGACTTTCAAGAAAAAAGGAAAGCCTTAATTGCCATTTGTAAACTGTTACGAACTACAATTGTAAGATACCGTTAATAAAACGTACTAACATCCCTTAACTTTTCAAGGAAACTCTACGGCCAAAGTTAAACTAGACTTTCAAGAAAAAAGGGAAGCCTTAATTGCCATTTGTAAACCGTTACAAACAGCAATAGTAAGATATTGTTAATTAAATGTACTAACGTCACTTAACTTTTCAAGGAAACTCTACGACCAAAGTTCAAGCCAGACTTTCAAGAAGAAAGAGAAGCCTTAATTGCCATTTGTAAACCGTTGCAAACTGTAATTGTAAGATACCGTTAATTAAAAGAGTTTCAAAGACTTTTATGTGGGCTGGAATTGAAAAAATTAGTATCTATTAACCAAACAAATATTGTAGTTATAAATATCGAAATTGAGGTCAGAAATAGAGGAAAGGTATTTTGGTTAACTCACTCATATTGCTCTACAGCTAGTACGAGAGCCATTTTCTTAATGTAAAACAATAATTTATGCATATTTTTTGACACTTCAATTATGAACAATGAGTTTGCTAAAAAAGAGACCAGCTGCGTTTTATTCCTTATTTATCATAAAATTATTAGTATGCATTAATGCAAAATGATATCATTCTTCAAACACTTATGGAGTACAAAAACATTATTAGCAAGAACGACAATACAAAAAAAGTTTTATCTCCGCTTATTAGTTTCCAACTATTTTAAGCAACGTAGCTTTTTCAAAGCCCCTTACAGCGCGTAGTCCTTTCTTTTTAAAATAAAATTCACATTCAGATAGCCAGTCGACATTTTTTTCACGTTCATTAATATAAATTCGGTAGTTTTTCTTCTCTTTAAAATTCTAAAATGGCGTATAAATCCAGAATTATGCTAATAGTAATCAAAAGAAAACAAACAAGAAAAAATCTGTATCTTCTCCTTTAAGAAGAAAGTTCTATACGAGGCATTTTTCTTGCATCCAATATATTTACAATAATTTTTTCACTTATCATTTTACTCAAACCAGGTGTTATATTTCACGTGACAAATTTGCATTACAGTTTTAAATAATTATTTTCACTGCAAGCTGTTGACAATAAATGAAGCATACCATTTGGCATAGAATTACTTGTCGAAAACTACAGCCGCACAAAATTAATTGAACTTAGGTTATTTATTTCCTTTTTTTTATTTGTTATAAGATACTTGAATATTTTCTATCAAAGATAATCTTAGTACAATTTTTCTCTGTCAAAAGAAACATTAAAATTCTGTAGAAGTAAGAACATTCTTTTCTCTAGAAGAATGCAACTCATTCAACATCATTTTAGCAAAAACTACTGAAATGATTCAGTGCATAACTACGTATTAAACGCAATTAAATAAGGATTTTACTATATAAATAAGTTTTAATTGTGTGTGTGTGTGTGTGTGTGTGTGTGTGTGTGTGTGTGTGTGTGTCTTTATTTAGAAGATATTTTTCGTGACATGTGTATATACTGGCAGAATAAAGGACTATTTTTTTCTAAACGGATTATAAATTGGATTGAAAAGGGATTTTTTGCGTGATGTCTGTATGTACGTACGTATGTATCTATCTCGTAAAACTTGAAAAGATTAGCTACGTCACACTAAAATTTTCTCAAATGGACCCCCTATAACATCTAATTGTGAAGCTCCTTTTTTTTTTGCTGCAAAAGACCACAATAAACTTATATATACCTCGCCAATTTAAGACTAAACGCTTTTAAATATTGAACTATACTTTACGACAACCCTTTTACATTGTAGCACTTAATACTTGCATTTTCAGCCACTTGGTTTTAAAATTTTGCAGGCAAGTTAATTAACATTAACTGCTTGTTTTAAACTTTCATTTTAAGATTATATCATTTTTGATCTTTTTATGATTTTCAATTACATTTTAATGTTCTAAAATGTATACTTTTGTATTTGAGTTTGGAAATGAGAGTGTCGGGGATATATCTTCTAAAGTAAGCATCCCGTTTAGTTGTGTTCTTAGTGAGCAACTTTAATTTTAAAGATTATTTGCTATTTATTTTGTTTAATAGACTTTTTTCTGGCTTAAATGGACTAATGTTTTTATTTTGATTGAGTATTATTTGTGACTTATGATTTGGGCTTGCAAAAAAAAAAAAAATTTGATGCTTTCTTGGAAGTCAGACGAAACACTCTCTTAATTTAGTTGTTGTTAATTGATGGTAGATTATTTTATTTTCCTTGATAAGTAGATTAATCTGCGATCAATGACAATAGCTACTTTTTCAATCTTTAAAAATTTTACTTTTTTTTTTTGATTAAAGATTTTTCTTTGAAGATTTTTATGTTTTAAAGTAAAGAAGGTCTAGAAAATACTAATTTAAAATACTAATTAAAATTCTGCCTAATTGTTTTTTCTTTTCGTAATTCGTGCTTTTAAATTTCTGTTCCTTGGAGATGTTATACGGAAAGTTTTCTTATTATAAATTATTATGAATTATTGGTTTATATGCATGTATATTGTAACGTTTCTAAGCTTTTTGTCTTTTTAAATTTATTTAAAACTTAACAACAAATTCATTCGTGGTTAAATAATGGATGAATAGCGTAAATCGTTATATAGCTATATCTTACAGAAGGGAAAAAGCGAGCTTTCCGCCAGCCTTTCTCTGACTACATGTCCATTCAACTCCACTGCTTCGTCTCTTCTAACAAAAGACCAGGCGAACACCCGTAAACAAGTCGGCATCATAAAAGCATTTGTGGATAGAGACCCATTAGCCTTCAGGACAATCGCCATCGCCGATCGTTTCCCCCTTGGCCCTAAAAATGAGTTTCTTTAAGTTAGTCCGCAAGAGAAAGTCTCTAATAATAACCAGCTGTTTGTTTTCCTAATGATCCATTTGCTGTTACAGTTTGTCACAATATATGCACCAACCATTTACCCAGCTCGGTGAGCTTTTTTTTTATTCTTGTCTTGGTAAATTGTGCTCTTTTTGCTTTAAAAGTAATTTATTTCTAATGAGGCTGCCATTGTTTTAATTTGAAACACTTAATGGAAAAGTGAATTAAGTCAGTTGATGTACCAACGTTTGAATAGCGAAACCGAAAGTTAACTATCAGTTTTTTGCCTTTCGGAACTTCAGAAACTTTTGCCTTTCTGCCGTTGGCTAAACTTTTTTTTTTTTGTTTTTGGTAGAAAGTCTAATTTTAATTGTAAAAATTGTTTTTTAACTGTATTTGGTGATTTAGGTTTTCCGGTATTTTACAATTCTTAACGAACATGTTTTGAGTTGTTATGCATTTTTGGCTTGCTGCGAAGTAAGAACTGTATTGAGTGTATCCGAAATATATTTTTAATGAAATTCTATTAAATAAGTTTACATGAAGTGCAGCAAAAAATGCGTGTCATGTAATAGGCCAGACTAGGAAGCCATGTTTTGTGCACATTAGTTTAAGAGATGAAGGCATAACTGATTTCAAAATATTATGTAAGAAAATAACGAATATCATATGCAAATCTTTAAAATATCAGTAATACAAAAGAAACCTTTTCATACATTTTCCCGAAAAGCAGCTTACAAAACCGCTCATTGTTTTAAATAATTGTAGTGTAAAGTTACTGTAAATCGTATTTAACATAGTAGTACGTCTTTGTTTCTACCTTTAATTGTCACAAATAATTTCCGTGGATTTTCTGAAAGTATTTATCAAAAAAGGCTTCTACAACATATATTGATTGCAATAAAAGTTTATGCAATAGACAATTACTGTATTTTGTTTTTTGTTAAGAAATAGATATTAATTAAAATCGAGTTTCCATGAAATGTGATTTAAACTAAAATTTCATAGAAAGACGAAACAGTTGTTATTAATTGCATGGAGGAATGTTTTGGGTATTATTATAGTTTCCATTAAAAACTATAAATTTTTACCAGAGAAAACATAATAGCATTAAAAGTAACAGTAATATGATAAATGCAAAATCTATGTATAATAAAAATAGAGTAAGCGAAACTCTTTTTCACTATCCAAAATTCGAAAAACCGCGACATACTTCCACAGTTCAGAAATATATACATAGTTAATTCGTAGAAATTCCAAACATTTTGCAAAACTATACTAACCTCCTTTTTTTCTTCATTTTAAAACAAACATTATTTTTATGTTTCTTCTTTTGCTTCTGCGAAGTTTAGAAACTTCTTCAGATTTCTTTCTTAAACCTGAAAGGTTATTAGTATAGAATTCATGTAAAAGCGAAATGGCGCAAACTAAACTTTCATAAAGTTAAGATGCTTAGTTTTTAAAACAATCATGCAAGAAGGAAATTTTGCATAATCTAGTATGCATGCAAGATCAACAATCTTCCATGATCTCATGCTTGAGTGCTTCCTCTACCACTTTATGCAAGAATACTGAAATAAGAGATAACCCATTTAAAAATTCCAGATTTATCATTCCATACTTCCGGTTTCTCATTTCACACTGGACTTACCAGCTCGCTTTATAAATCTGCAGGACGTTCTGGAAGCAGGTTTACACAGAATCTTAAACAACAACTATATAAATGAAGCCACCATTTACAAAGCGCATAAATTCAACCTGAGTGTAGGAAATTTACAGTATCACTAAACTGAAGCTTTAGTCAGTTAAGATTATATTAGATTATAAATTCAAACGCCTACGCACCATTTTTCGCAACAATAATTGGAAGCAGTTCCGCTTCCCTGATGAACTAGTTTCCAGTTTTCAAGCTAATGATCCCCTAGCCAGAGCAATGTGAGACAAAAGTGGCGCGAAATCACGTTTCTCTATTGGGACAAATTTAAAGTTTCAAGCCCTAACAGTTTGGTGCTTGTTGCAGACAAATACTTCGGATTTAGACTTAGAAATAACACTGAGAAACATCATTAATTTAAAGAAATTGCTTTTATATTTTACGCAAAACATAGATTTCATATGAACGAAATGTGGCACATAAAAATCGTCTCTTGGATGTATTAGACTTTCCATTCTACATTTTTACTTTTGAATTGCTTAAAATACAGGGTGTTTATAAAGTCTCGGACCCATTTTTATGTTTAATAACTCATACAATAATGAAGATATAAACAAACCTATGGCATTTATTGATGGAATAACTTATATATTTTTCTTTTCAGGTTTGAATATCTTTACTTTTGTAAATATCCTCTACGCGTGTGATTAATTCAGATAATTTCATTTTCCAGTATAAATATCTGTACTTTTCTAAATATCGTCTGCTTATTAATTGCATTTTTCTCTCTTTTGTTTTCGGCAATTATTGTTTGGCAACTATACCGTGAGGCACAAAGGGATTCCCCAAAGGTTAATGTGTGTTGTGGACTAATGCACGACCGAGTCATTAGGCCTTTCTGTTTTACAGAAAAGACGGTCTCATTAGTCGTATACTTAAACATGTTGTAAAACTTCGTATTTCCACAACTAGAAGAACTCCAGCCACAAGTCTTTTTGCAACAAGATGGTGCACCACCTCATTGGGGTACTATCGTTCGTAGTTCTTTGAATGACCATTTTACGGGAAGTTGGATTGGGCGAGGATATCTAATTCCTTGGCACCCAGATCACCTGATATAACGCCCCTGGACTTTTTCCTTTGGGTATTTGTAAAGGACAACGTTTACAGGAGGAGAGTGTCGAACATGGATGACCTAAAAGCCAGAATTACAACCGCAATAGCCTCTGTAGATGCCGACATGCTTGTCGGTACGTGGCGTGAAATTGAATATCGACTTGATATTCTCCGTGCAATGAAGGAGGCACACGTGGAAATTCATTGACAAGGGTCATGAAACTTTTTGAGTCTATCTAACCATTCATGCTATTAATTTTAATCTATCTCTATTATTTTATGAGTTATTAAACATTAAAATGGGTCCGGGACTTTATAAACACCCTGTATTTGAATTGCTTAAAAATTGAATTTCTTTTTTGTTCGGGCAGTAAGTAGTATAAGAAGAACAAAAGAAAGAAAGATTTCGCCATAAATTTCATATTTAATTCTTTAATTCGTGTGTTATAGCACCTGAAGCAAGAGAAGAATTATGTTTATTTGCATACTCTCATTTTGTTCTCATTCGTTAAGAGATTACGTTCCAAGGAAATTGTTATTGTTCTGAAACATATGTTCTGAACAGAAATTAACTAGTCAAGACATTAGCTAGGCATTAGCTAGTCTAGACATTGGATAGTTATTTACTGATAATAATTGGTTCTGAAAATTGCAAATCAACAAATAAAAAGTAACTTTCCTTAAAAGGAAAGAGAAATAAGAATTACAATTTTAAAACAAGCTAGAATTCGGTTTAAAAATAAATTTCTTAAAACTGCTTACTAATTGTAACAAAATAAGTATTTTTAGCTTCTATTAAACAGTTAAATTTCATGTTTAGTTATTTAAAATAGAATTCATAAAAGGCCTTATATCCCAGAGACGTCATTAACATTAATTTGAAGTACTGAGTGAAATTACTTTTCGTTCCTATTTTTCCTTCCGTATACAATTGTAATTCCGTATACAATTTTAATTGTAAAAATTGTTTTTTAACTGAATTTAGTGATTTAGGTTTTCCTGTATTCTACAACTTTTAACAAACATGTTTTGAGTTTTTATGCATTTTTGGCTTGCTGCGAAGTAAGAAGGAAGTATTATAATCGCGAAAAATTTCCGGTATCCTATTTCAATAGAAAAATCCATTTTGAGCGCTGTCGAATCCATTTGAACGATGTTTTTGAATGGTACTATACGTATGGACAGAGTAAAGGACTTCTTTTTCCAAAATGGAGCGTAAAATGGAATTAAAATTCAGAAGAGATTTTTTTCATGACCCCCTGCACATACGTATGGCTCTATCTCGCATACGTCAAAAACGAGTAGCCGCAGAACGTTGAAATTTTGCATATAGGACTGCTATAACATGTAGTTGTGCACCTCCCTTTTTGGTTGAAATCGGCCTCACCAAACGTATATATATAGCCAATCTATCACCCGTCTCGGTGAGCTATGTTTTTCATTCTTATATGTTGGTAAATTTTGAATTTGTTGCTTTAAAAGTGATTGAACTATGTTGTTCTTATGTTGGTTAAGGGTTTTATGCCTTTAGTTAATCTACATGCAGTAGTTGTAGAATTATCAACAATTTAAAATTTTTTTAAGTGGTGCTAATCCTAATTCGCCCGGCATTTGTTTACATTTGAAACTCTTAGTAGAATAGTGAATTAAGTCAGTGGTGCACCAACTTCAGTGTCTCTTTGTACAGTGATACCTTAATAACTAATAATAAGTTAACTTTGAGTTTTGTGCATGGAAATTTTTGTTTTCCTTCTTGCTAACAGAATTGCTTGTTTTTGAGTAGAGACTCTGATTTAGTTGAAAAAAAAATGTTTAATGCTTTTTTTACTGTATTTTGTGGTTTAGGTTTTTCTGTATTTTACAGTTTTTAAAGAAGACGGTTTGAGTGTTTACGTATTTTTTTCCTTGCTGCAAAGTGAGAACTGAATTGATTGAATGAGAAATGTATTTCTAATGAAATTCGAGGAAATGAGTTTGAATGAAATGCAGCCAAAAGTGTGTATAATATAATACGCTGTACAAGGAAGTCATGTGGTATCCCCATCATTTTTTTTCAGAATATTAAGAAATTTATTAGTTCGTGTGAGTTCGTGCTACTTTTATCTCTTATCCATAGCAGCTCGTTGCGAATATAATACGTTATAATTACGTCCTTAATATCACAGTCTTTTATTTAAAAAAAAATATATATAAGACTTTTTTTCCACTAGTTCACAGCTGTCTTTAGCTGGAGAGGAAATGTAAGCAATTCATTGCTTGTCTTGTGCTGTTGTGGTTTAATTATCAATACAGTGAACTAATTTTTCTAAGATCAATGTTCGATTCTGGGTAAATGCACTTTCAGTGTTTCAATGTTCTTTGATCCCAAACTTTATTCCGCACTTCAAGCCGATAACGGTGAAAATTCTAGAAATAAAATTCACGTCTATTGAGCTTATCCTATAAAATTCTATCATTTTTTTCCTAATTTATATATTTTACAATTTAATTTGGGGTTCTTAATAATAATTTAGCATGATCCCATTTCTATATTTATAGTCATATTACATATAGTCATATTATTCTATAGTCATACTATATTCCTTTTACTCCCCTGTTTCATGTTCTTACTCAGGATTTTCTTTCTTTACTTTACTTTCTTTTTCAATTCGATTTGTTTCAAAGTGTTAGAATAAATTACTTTTACATTTGCATAATGAAACTCGGCAGTGCCAAAACCAAACGATATATTAGCGATAAAGGATTCTTCCTATACTTTGATGCACCAGGCTTAAAAAGAATTTCGTACCTGTGTGGTACTGGAGAATTAGATTTCCTTTTCAGCCTTGGTATAAGATATATCGCTTGTGTTTCACATAAACTAAATCTAGATTCTATAAAGTAAGCCTGATGAATTTTCGACCAGGCGTGAAATAACCCCTTATTATTCCCACTTAACAGCAGAAGGGCATGAACTTCGTGCTTTACAATAACAGCAACAAATTGCGGTGGAACTTAAACTTTATTACACAATCAATTCCAGTCTAAAAAAATAGTGCTGGATTAGCACGTTGAGTTACGGCTAATTTAGGTTGACCCAACAACCCTAACAGGCGTGGCGATTATCCGAAATAGCCAAGGGGCGTATTAGCGTAACAGCAAGATCAGAAACGAAACGTGCGCTGGCTAGCGAAAACACGCTCTGATTCACCAATTCAAATACTCACTTCACTTAACTTTAAATTTAGGTTCTGGCAGGGAAGTGCGAGGGGAAGTTGAGGAGTTCAGGAAAAATAACAAAATTTTGAATAAAAAGGTTAGTTGTACTAAAGAAAAACCCTACAATGTTACCTTCTTTTTTGGAATATACTCCTGATATTATTGCCTAATATGTAAGCCTGAAGATATTTAAAACTTATAAAGGACCCTCTTGTATGTTTCTTTTTCAGTGCTTCAATTTAAATGTTTGTGAAGACTTAATTTTGATTTCGGTTAAGTTAAGCTAAATCTCTAACTTGTTAAATAAAGATTTAATAGTTATTGTAACTAATGATCTGTGCTAAGAGTGTACTTAAAAGCTTTAGCTGTGTTAAATGCGCGACATATGATAAACATCGATCCTGCATGAAAGAATCTCTTTTGTGAATGTATTATGTCTAGTTAATAATATTTAAACTCAAAATAATTATTATTTTTTCATTAGCATATGTAAAACTTATTCAGTATTGAAAGTCAAACAAAATGAGATTCCTTTACTTTCTCATTAGAAGTATAATGACTACGCATTATCTTCAAAAAGAGCAGTATAGTTTAGTTTCGGATAATTTTAGTTTGCATAACTGCAAACATGTTAAAATTACATTTTAGCTTCATGATTTCCTGTTTTGTTTATTTCTAAGCAATTCAGCATATGCTTCAGTACCAAAAAAGCTCAGAATTCAGCACAGACACTGGGAAACCAAGATATAAAGGGAGTAGAATTTAAGTTTCGTCCAGACGGTTTTATCTCTTTGCTTATAAGCTACGGTTTTCTCGTTTAATTCTGAGCTCTGTTGCTTTTATGCTGAAATTATTGCTAAAAATGTCTTTGCCTATATTATCCCAACCTTTTTAAGGAGTTTCAGATTTAAGAGTAGTAAAGAAGAGCAAATCGGTAGATTTTTAATATTCATCTTCTATTAATCTTTATAGTTCGCACATTTTTACTATTTACTTGGCGCGTAGACTTCTCTAAATTAATCTAATATCTTCTTCAAAACATGCATATTTTTAAATGAACAAGCACTTTTACGTGAAAAAGAAACATTTCTCTAATTAGCGAAAAAAATCAAACTTGTATATTAATCGGCAACAAACAGCTTTTTTTTTTCAGTCCAAAGGGGCAATTTGCCCAGAAGGACTATTAATTCCTTTTAGCATTTTGCTCTGGTTCACTATAAATGTCGGTTCACTTTTCAAATTGTTGCCATCAAATATTAGAGCCCTGCATTATATTTAAAGAAATTACATAATGAAAAATCTGCCCAAATGTATGCATGTTTCTAGCATTGTGATGAAACAATGGTACCTAGAGCCATCCAATTTTGAATAACACACTTTTCCACCCGAATATAGGCATCTGGAATCACAAATTTGTAATTTGTTTTATTATCGGTTTCATATTTTGTAACACTTTAACGAATTTTTGATTAGCAAACTCAACGATTTCAAAGCGAACAATAGCAACACTGTACGAAAAAAAAATTTTATCTCCAGCGCGCGAGACTGTGTATCGGAAATTCTAAAGATATACTCATTTTAAAATTATTTTGCGATATGGCTGTTGAACTGAATTTTATGGTTTAAGTGCGAAAAATGTGATATTTAATAAATAAAGGTAACCCACAAAATATTTAGAAAATTCCCCTTTGAGCGTAATGTAAAATCTGAAAGCTTTCAGATTTTTTTTTCTGCCTAGAAAGAATAGCAACGGATCTGGAAAATTGAAGCTCTTGACATCTGGAATTTGAGTAATTGTAGATTATTATACTTATACTAACGAAAGTCTAGGTTTTAAAAATTAAATATAAGTGATCATCGAATTTAAAAACTACATTTTTTTAAAGAAATAAATATTTAAAAAACTAAAATATATTAAAAACTTACTAAATGAAATTTAATATAACAAATTAATAAATTTACTAAACATTTTAAGCATTACAAAGCATTTTTTTTTATGTTTACAAACTAATCTTATGTTTTACCTAAATTTTTCAAACAAATGGGGAGTAAATAACCTACAATAAGAAGCTTTCTGTTCAAGGTTATTATTTATATAATGAAAAAAATTTGAATAGTTAATTTCTGTAATATTTCATACTTATTTCCTGCGTTAATAAACATGTGTTTGTTATTTTTTGCTGCTGTACGTAAAACTTGCTTGTTAACTAGCTCTTGCTGTACTTCAGAACAGAAAAGGAAAATTATATCAAAACGCATCTACGTATTTGGAAAAAAATAAAAATAACTAACTATGCATAGGCACTCAATATATTTATCCCTGAAGGAATATGTTTTAACTGGAACAACGCCAAAAAACAAATCTGGAAAAACTGTTATTTCGAAAAACAAATGGCGCTTAAAATTCTGGTATGTGCTTGATGTTTTAAAATAAAACGTGCTATGAGCTCTGTACAACACTTCACCTTTTGGAGTATGCAATTTCTTTTTTGAAACATCGTAAAAAGCTTAAAAAAATAGAGCAAAAAATCAGTAAATTGAAAAAACGAATATTTTAAATTCAAGATATGGGGCATGATAGCGATCATAGCTTATCGTAACGTTTTCATACTGAATTCATACAGTTTTCATACAGAAAGTTTGTTCAACAATCTTCTCCTCCAGTTTTTAACAAATCCCATAAATTTTATAGTAGTTACAGTAACTGTAAAATTTATGTCGAGATTGGATAGCATTCTAGGAGGAATAGATCAATTCCATTAGTTGCCGCAGGAAATAAGAACGGTTACATTTAAAATACAATGCAGTATATGTCATCCCAGATCATGGCTTTTAAGGCTTTAAAATTTACTTTGTTAAGGTAATACTTGTTGTTTTCTAACGATGGCAAATTTAGGTTAGCATATTATTGATTTTACGTATTTTATTTATCGTCTAAATAAGACGATTTGATACGTTGGTTCTGTTTATTTTTAAACTGAATATATAAATTCTCTTTATTAGTATTATCATGATTATTATTAAAATCCTCTGACCGGCACGGGGTTTCACTGTAAAAGCCCAAATCTCCGAAAACTGCCATGAGAAAGAACTCCTTTATTTCTTTTAAGGCCAAAACGCCCCATGTACGCTATACCTGAATTTATGCACTTTTAATATATTGCTTTATTTTGCAAGATGCACGTATATATCCTGTTGTGTGCGTACGAGTTAGTAATGGATTAAATGCACAAGTAGTTAAAAAGTTAATAAAATTTATTCTTTTCGCAAGAAATAAAACAAAATACTGAAATATTTCCTCGGAGATATTAGTAAAATATCACAATATCTCAAACAGAATTCAATTTAAAACAGATAAAGTTATTATTAACTTTCTAAATAACTTTTTAATTTTTTAATTAAAAAGTTACCTAATTAACAGCATTAGGTAAACAAAAGTTCGCTTAAAACAAGTAAAACTGAGCTAAAGGGTTTAAATTCGGCTTTTATAAGTTTTTTAATTATTCACTAGAATATTCTGGTAAAATCTATAAATATCTCGATTTTCCTCGATGGCAACAGCAATTACGAGATATTTATTTATTAAATATTAAATGCATGCGCTCTCGTATTTTTACTTTTCGGACGTAGCTAAATCGTCTGCGTTGTACGGGAAAATAAAGCAATTTTAATTACAATTTTCTAAATAAATACGAAATCCGTAACACTGCCCCCTTCCCAAGGACTGCACGTCCCGGGCAGTACAATCCCTGGACAGGAAGCCAAACTTACAACTAACGCATCAATTCAATAATACACATTAAATTACAATAAAAAAATAAGCAATAATTGCAATAAGTAACTTTCAGCAAATCAAATACTAAATAAAATAAAATACCATCAACTACAAATACTATCAAATACAGATATTAAATTTAATATTTGCTATCAAATATTAAACACAAATACTATCAAATTCTAAATACAAATACACTATTTCAATTACTATTTACAATCACATACACTAGTATAACCATAGTAAGGAGCTGACCTGTCGTAATGAACGACTTTAGGTTTAGAGTACGATGACTTACGCATCCGAACCATGGCGTCTTTCAGCCTGTTTAGGACTGTCTACGGACCATCCCAAGGTGATTGTAGTTTCGGAC
This sequence comes from Stegodyphus mimosarum, assembly GCA_000611955.2. Classification (NCBI taxonomy): domain Eukaryota; kingdom Metazoa; phylum Arthropoda; class Arachnida; order Araneae; family Eresidae; genus Stegodyphus; species Stegodyphus mimosarum. Next base: position 41,174 of record KK115202.1, read on the forward strand.
AGAGTCCTTTGCTTCGAGTTGGATTCCACAACTAAACCTGTCTCCTTCGTCGAAACGATGTCCGGTAGCTCTGGTGTCGTATCTGGTCTTCATCTTCTCCGTCGCCAAGTTGACTCGCTCTCGTGCAAAGTTGTGCATCGTTTCAAACCGGGCCTGTGGAACTTGAATGTATTCCTCAGGCGATGAAGGCACATCCGGATGGCGATCAAACAAAAGATCGCAAGGCGGACGAAGGTCGCGACCGAAGAGCATCTGGGATGGGGAATAGCGGTAGTCTCGTAGACAGTACTGCGGTAAGCCAGTAGAAACAGTGCGCAACTTCTTGCCGCAGTCCTGTTGATTCTTAGAAACCACTCATGAGAGGTTATTGAGGATGGTTCGATTAAACTTTTCCCGTACCGTCCGATTGGGGATGTAAAAGCGTCGTTTGGTTTTGTCAATACCGAGTAGCTTGCAGAGTTCTTTGATTACAGCCGAGGTAAAATTCCTTTCCTGATCGGAATGTAACTAAAGAGGCACTTCGAACCTCGAAATCCAGTGCTGCATCATTACCTCTGCTACTGTGACAGCCTCTTGATCAGGAATAGGATAAGCTTCAGGCCACTTGGTGAAGTAATCAATGACAACGAGAATGTATTTGTTGCCACCAGCAGTTCGTGGCAGAGGTCCTAAGATGTTAAAGGCGATACGTTCAAAAGGTGCTCCTACATTGTCGAGGGACTATAGCTCGAAATGTCCTGTCAAGTAGGTTTTCTGTTTGAGGTCTCCATTAAATCATTAACACTTCCAACGGAATGGAAACTTAGTACCATTCGTATGATACATAAAAAGGTGACATGCTAGACTGTAATTATAGAGGAATCAGTCCTCTTTGAACATTTTATAAAATTATGTCAACTATTTTTGACAGACTTTTGCCGTTTGTCGGTAACTTGATAGGTGACTATCAATGTGGATTTAGAAGAGTAAGATCTACAGCTGAGCAAATTTTCAACTTAGGTCTTTGAAAAATGTAGAGAATTTAGAATCGAAACACGCAATCTTTTTATCAATTTTAGAGCAGCATATGATTATATCAACAGAGAACTTCTAAAAGCTATCCACAAACTGAAAATTCCAGAAAAACTTGCTGCATTTGTAGCCTTGACTCTTAAAGAAACCGTAATTCAAGTGCGCATACAGGGTGATTACACAAAACAGCTTGAAGTAAAAAAATGGAGTGAGACAAGGGAATGCATTAGCATGCCTCCTATTTAATATAAGAGTATTATAATACTAATTTAATCATTTCAAATACTGGCTTATTCTGATGACATTGGCATTATTACCCGAACTGCGCCGGCTCTCAAACAGGCATTTAAGGCACTGGAACAAATTGCTAAAAGAATTAATTTATTTGTAAACGAAAATAAGACTAAATATGTGCCTTGCTTAAAGTCTGACTGACAACTTAGTCATTTAGAAATTGGCAATTAGAAATTTCAGAAAGTTAATAGTTTTATTTATTTGGGAACAAAGATAAATAATAAAAATGTGTTGGTCCCGGAAACACATAAATGAATCATTGCTGAAAATAAATGTTTTTATGCCTTGAAGAGTTATTTAAAACCCAGCTTTCTAATATTAAGAACTACATTGCTTCTATACGGAAGTCTTATAAGATCTGCTTTGACTTATGCACCTGAGACTTGGACATTGACTTTACGTGATGAAGAAGCTCTGGGAATTTTTGAGCGAAAGATCTTACGTTGCATTCTTGGTGGAGTCCAAGTGAATGGATCATGGAGAAGAACATCTAATTTAGAACTTTATAAAATTTACAATCTGGTATTGTAAAATTCATCAAATTACAGACACTTAAATGGGCTGGCCGTCTGGTTAGAATGAATAAAGATCGTTGCTTCAAGAAACTCTTTCTGACAAAACCCATGGGAAATAGACCTCGGACAGACCCCCGCTGCAATGGACTGATTATGTCGAAAAAGATATTAATTTTTAAAGGTTAAAAACTGGTAAACAGTTGCCCAAAGTAGAGATGCCTGGAAAAGGCTTCTGGAGAAAGCCAGGGGCCACGCAGGCCGTCGAGCCATTGAAGAAGAAGAACTCGCCAAATGTATCTGTTCTCAAAGACCGCACGAACTTTTTTGGTTGCCTGATAATTAGTGTCAATATATATTTGAAACTCTGTCTTAATTTTCATTAACTGTTGTGAAGTTTTATGCTTTTCTTTCGCTTTATAGAGCTTTATATTCATATGTATGATAATCTTGAAAATGATGGAAAACTGTATTAATAACGTCCTAGGAAGGTACACATGTTGAGAGCTTTGTTATAATAAAACTATCCATTTTTATCACAGGAAACTTTCATTTTAATTTTCATTATAATTCTAATTATTTGTTTATTATAATTAGTTATAATTCTTTATCTTCACTAGAATTATAGTTATTCATTATTTTCATAAAACAAGACTTCTGTCGTATGATTAGGATATTTCATGAGATTTTTACTTTACTTTTATCAGCTTCAATGCATACGCAAATTAGCTATTTTGTATATGTTACCTTTAATTACTTACCGCAGATACTAAAAACTGAAATGAAAATAAACACGACTGAGCATTTTTAAAGTAAATATTTAGTCGCACAGTAATTACTTTTTTTTCAGATATCAAAGAAGCTTCCAGATTGCATAAGTAATTAGGGAAGGTCATCCTCATTTTTAATATTCATGTATAGTTTGCTTTCACACTTCCAAATATTTTTAATTTATGTTCAGTTAAATTTCAATTGCATAGTTATCAAAATTTCGTTATAATAGAGATATAAATTTCATAAATAATATGATATAAATTTCTGCCAATTTTGTAGTGTTACAATGCATTTTAACAACTTTTTATAATGTGTTACGATAATTCAACCCTTATATAGAGAACTGAAATTAAATTTAATATTTACTTTCAAACTTAAATAATTCGAAATGCACTTTGAATACTAAAGAAAGGAAGATTCCTCTTTCAGACTGCGTATGGAATGCTAGTTACATTTAAGTACTTTTTGATTGATTTGATCAGAAATCAATCAAAACAAATCGTCCAAAGATGGGGTGTATAGTAATGAAATAGCTGACGATTTTGCAGGGAAAGGTGATCTCCCTACCCCCCACTTCCACTGATTTAAGCCCCTCTGAAACGAACATGAAATGAAACGAACATGGCGTGGAAAGTTTCTCCTGCTCCCCATTGGTATACCTCTGAGCAACCAGGCCTGTCACTACAGAGTAAAAGAACTAGATCTCTCCAAACGGACTAGATTCAGAAGCACGCTTGACGCGTAACCGAGAGGTCTGTGGTTCGATTTCCGACAAAGGCGTTGCTTATTTTTCATCTCTCCTGCTTCTAAGTAACCTAATATCTCTACACACTTTCATTTTCGACTTCTATTTTCCGAATTAGATGAACAGCTCAATATTAATCTTTTCTGAGTTTAAACACTGCAAAAAATATTGAAAATTTTTAATTTACCGAAGAATGAGGAAGACGCATTACCGTTTCTTCAGGAAAAAAATATATATTACCTAGTAATCAAATACGTGTAAATGGGCATGAAATAAAATTATGCTTAGACGAAAGTTTGTGGAAATGCAAAGTGAAAAGATGTAAAAGTTGTAAACAACTACAACAAAACAAAATCCGACGACTGCTTTACTGGTTCTAGAATATCATTCCCAACAGCACAGCATTTTATCTACCGTTGGGCAGAGGAGCTAACGTCGCTTAAGTGGTGCAATGAACAGCTCAACTTGTGTCAAAAAACCATCATTGACTGAAGGAGGTTAGACGAGGAGGAGGGAGGGTTCGCAGTTTCCTCCACTATCTGAAAATTAAACCCTACCCAACAAGCGGTGGCCATGCTTGTAAGTTCAAAACATTGCTTTACAGCAGTGAAACGTACTTGTTTTTATGATGTTCCTTGCAGGTATTTTCTTGTAAAAACATATTAAATTTATAATAAAATGTCTCGCTATTGTTAACTTTTTGTTTTAAAGTAATAAAGACGATATCTATAATTTATTATGTACAGGAAATTATCAAGAATTAATTTGAAATCTAACTGCGTAGGCATTAAAGCCTTTAAAACTGGTTTTTCTGAATATTTCAGTGATTTGTTTAGGTTTTATTAACTACCAATTGGGTGCACTTTCCAGTTTCTCCTTTAAAAAAGATATTTCTGATTTATTCACAATATTATCGTAATTTATTAAAGAATCAATTCATGTACAAATATTTAAGAAATAGGGAAGAAAGTTGTTTTATTTTACTATGCTTAATAGTTCATACACTAAAACCCTGAAACAGATACACTAAATATAATACACTAAATAACATAATACACTAAAACAGAGATTCACAATTTTACTTAACTTTTATTGCTATGTTGTCTAGAAATTTGTAAGTTTATGCAAACATTTTTTTACAACAGAGTATAGAACATTTTATCTTGATCAAACGCATAAATTATATTCATAATAGTTTACAAAACTTAAAAATGTATAATAAGTAATACATAAAAAAGCGTTACTTTATTTAACTCCTTTACAATTCATAAAAATAGTAACAAGTAATTTCTTACTTTTCTTGGAAATTATAAAATGAATTACTTAAAACATTCTAATTGCACAGTTTAATTCATAGTGTATATCGTTTCACGTTAAAGAACAAAGATACCAGTTATAAACAGAAACATTATAATTTATTTAACTTATTTTGATTATTATTAAGTCCTTTTTTTCACATCTGGAAAGAAAACACATCACACTGTCATATATTTTAGCATATTTATCAAATTAGATAAAAAAAATCAATACTTACGCGAGAAAAGTAATCCATGTGTAGAATCATTAGGTTATTTCACAGCAGGAGGGATGAAAAATGAGCAACGCCTTCCCCGGGAATCGAACCACGAACCTCTCGGTTACGCGTCGAGTGTACTGACCACTACACCACGAAAACATACCAAGAAGGCGGTAGAAATACCTTATAACTGGAATCTTTTTAGAACTTTTGTTCGTACATCCGTATGCAACACAAGATTCCGTCCTTCAAAAATTCAAAAAAATTGTTCAGTGGCAAGTCTTTCTTGCACGAGACACAGTGGTTGGGGTAATATGGCCGCCGAGGATTCACTGTTTGAGTTGAACTCTCCCTCCTCCTATTCTAACCTCCTTGAATTGCCAGAAACAATTTTGAGCTAGATTTACTTCGACAACCTAAAAGACGAATAAGTGGGCTCGAAAAAATAGTTGAAATTGGCGAAAGTTTGTTGGTGTGGCGAGAAAACAATGCTGGGAGGGTTATTTCCACAGCAGGGATTATAAGGTATTTCTCCCGCCTTCTTAGCATGCCTTCGTGGTGTAGCCAGCACACTCGGTGAATATTCGAGGGGTCTGAGTCCCGACAAGGGCGTTGCTCACGTTTCAAGTCTCCTGCTTCGAAGTAATCCTAATGACTCTACAGTGGCGCCCGAACTAAAAGTGATGGTGGATGATGATTCTTCACCACCAGGTTTTGGCGATTGGGTCCCCTAATCCCCAGTTGCTTTTTAAAATGGGGATTACATAAGTTATTTTTCTCGCCTTCTTAGCATGCCCTCGTGTTGTAATAGTAGCACACTCGGCGCGTATTTGAGAGGTCTGAGGTTCGAGTCCCGGCAAGGGCATAGCTCATTTTTCAAGTCTCCTGCTCCAAAATAATTCTAATGACTCTGCAGAGATATTGGGCGGTTTATACGGTAAAAATGGTAGTACTTTCTTATACAATCTCCAAATCGGGAAGCAAGGACACTGACATCAACAATTGTAAACCACGTAACTAAAGGTTCGACAATATATTCCGATTGTTACCGAACCTATAAAACAGACGAGCTTACACTCATTTAACTCCGAATCACAGATTTCACTTTGTTGACTCAACAGCGCATATTCACACCCAAAATGTGGAAAGATTATGGGCCTGTGTTAGATGGCGAATCAAAACATCATCTAGAATCATATCGTTCCAGAATTCATGTGGTGTAAATCCTTTGGGAAAGATAAGTCTTTTGATGCTATATTAAAAGCAGTCGCGGAGGTATAGCAGCCACAAACTATATGCGAGTCACTTAAACTTGGCGATAATCTTTATCGATTTACTTTACTGTTTAAGAATAATCTTTAATCTCTTTATCTGCATCGTTTTGATAACAGGGGAAGTGAAAGTCCAGTGGTACCGAAAAAAAGTGTCTTTCTTAATTCAAATTCAGTATGTAAAAACATAAAAATATTAACACTAAGCAGGTCTTAATGTTAATTGTGTATAACCAGGATTTAGTTTAGTTTTGGGACTTAACATATTTTGTTAGAAAAGATTGTTATACGTCCTATCAAATCTAAACAAATGATAGAATTGCCTTTCTTATGGTGCTTTTAGTGAAAATGAGAATTGACATTTTAAGAGAAATGTTAGTTCTTTTCTTTTAAGAGAAAAGTATTCTGCTTAGATTTTCCTCCCGATGTAAATTAGATTGAGATTGCGGCCGACCGATCTCGAGAACAACTCAGCGTTCGCAAATTTGAAAGACTTGGAGTTCTCGAAGCTGGCGCAACGGAGCTCTTTTGGACTAGCGGTAAAGAATTCGACTCCCTGGTAAATAGACCCACGATGGAGTCCCGCACACGCGATGCAGCACTTCTCCCTGGCGTGAATAGATGGCGACGAGAGCAAACAACTTCTACGAACCACGTGATCGCTACAAGATCAAAAAACTACGAATCTAATTTTAAAAAAATAGCCTTATTTTCAATAACATTTGCTTGAATATGCTAAGGAATTTTTCTTTAATGCTGAGCCTGAAATGGATGAAAGCTTCGAAGTGTAATAAAATATTTATGAAATGATAGCCAAACGGTCAGATGCTATTTAAAATAAAAGAAATCTGATATAGGCTCTGTATGACTTCCTTATATAGCCTATTATATAATATTCTTTTTTTTGCTGCACTTCATTTAAACTTATATCCTCGAACTAATCTAACTTAATAAACCGATCTCTCAAAGCAAGTACAAAATGATATCAAAAATTGCAAATTTTGAAAGTAAATATTCTGGTTATTTTTTGTCGTTCGGGAGTCAAACTTCTTATATTTTTATTTTTATTTTTTCGTAACGAATGCAACACTTTCCTGGATGTAAATATATGAATCGGGAAACCGCAATCAAAATTAGATTTTGCTATTTTCGGAAATTAATTTTTGTTATATTTGACATTGCCAAAGCATGAATATTTTCATCATTTAAAACGTTTCTGTAATTTCAAGTATATGGCTAGGAAAAACTATTGCAAAAATAAAGGTCGGGTGCGGACTTATATGTATGTACGTAGAGTAGTGCCGATTGCTATAAAAAAGGGAGGTGCACAAATAGATGTTATAGTAGTCTCATATATAAAATCGTAACGTTCTATCGCTTTGAGTTATGTTAGTAACATACATGCATACATACATACAGAAATTATAAATAAATCCCTTCCCATTTGAATCCATTTTAAATCCAATTTACAATGTCTTTTGGAAAAAAAGAGTCCTTTATTCTGTCAGCACGTACTGACGACAAGCAAAGGAATCATCCAAGTGAATACAGGAATGGTCAAAATGAATATTTCTGTTTAAATATGATACCTGATATTCTTCGCAATTTCAATACTTCCTTTACTTTGTACAAAAAAGTACAGAATATCTAGAAATCCTGCCTCCTTATATAGTTACCTCACGTGTTATGCCATAGCTTATGAGCCGACGCCTAAAGCATTTTTCCTGTATTTTCTTGAAGAAAGAAATTAGAAAATTCTTTATTAAATTATAAGAGCATTCTTGAATTAAAGAAATGTGTCAGACCAATTTTTCTAAGGCATATTTCATATGTGACTTACATAATTATAAAACCAATGAAAAACAGGAAAACATTTAAAATCATTTATATTTATATTAAAATTGATAGCTGAAATAATTAGAAAGATATTTCTACTTTAGATTACATTACCAAATGAATAATTAGATATTGAATAATAAACAACGTTAGTCGGTAATTAAGCGCAGGATTTGATGCTAAAAATGATAATTTTGAAACAATTATTAAACTATGGCTTATATTTTAGATTATGTTATTATTCACATAATATTAACTCGAGTTACATTTAAGACGCGTTTCGCATTGTTCTTTATAATTCATATGAATGCTTAAATTCTTATTAAATTAAAAAACTATTTTAATCAAAATTTATGACGATAATTTGAAAAATATGCTGTTAATAAATGTCAGTAAATCTTCTTATATAAATTAACTCTATCTACTAAATAAATATTTTTACATGTAAAAAAAGACATAATGCAATTTTAAGATAGTCCTCTTTATGAGCTATGTAGATTCTAATCAAATACAGTAACAGATTTTTTTGCCACTTTTCAACTGAATCTACTTAATAAACATTATAATTCAATGCTGAATATGATTGTTTTAAGAAATAGTGAAATTATAGCATCTTAAGATCTTATATATTATAGCATTTTAACATATCTGTTATGTTTTACATTTCAAATTAAATTAACAATTTTTTCTTGATTAAGTATCTTCTTTTTTTCTGAAAAACCACAGAACTAATAGTTAAGGGATTTCTCCTACGAATTCAAGCCTGGTTTGGTTTTTTTTTTTTTTTATCCATTTAATTATGACAAAGCACTCGACGGCTATCCGCCTAAGAGAAGGGATGCCTTCGTCGAGGACCTTTGGCTCGTATACAAGTTACAAATGGAGAAAACTACGAAAGCGCCTATGCACCAAGCCGTTCGCCTGGTTTCGAACCCAAGACCGAACTACCAGTGTTAAACGACTAAATTCAAGCCTGCACTATGAATATGAATTTATTAAAGTATTAAATAAATATCTCTTACATAAAATGATATCTATCTGTCGACCTTATAGCCAAACAAAAAGTAAATCGTATATAGATAACATTTGTTTAATTTAGGTTCTAAATAATTAGCGGAATTAATAATGAAAGTAAACATGTTTTTTTTTTTCTTGATGGATTGAAATAATGGCACTCCAGCAACAAATCCTGCTCGAAAGCTACAGAAAGTGTATGTTTCGAAATGAAATATCATTAGGCATACAAATCATATTAAAACAAAACTTAAAGAACCCTATTTACCTCTGATATTACTTTCTCAAGCAAATAGCCTAAATTACATTTCTTTCTCAAAAAATGCTATAACTTCAGGAGAAAAAAAATGAATCGGCTTAGCTATAAAGGAAATAGTTTAGAGAATACTAAATTTAAAATTGAATAAAAACTAACAGACTTAATAAACTTTTGCAACAATGCTAACTGAAACATCTAACGCCAGATCATATAATTCTTAAGTACCCAGTAATGGAACTTCAAAATGCGTTATTAGTCATGAATTCATTTATTAAGTAACGATTTTTATTACATGTATTTTATTAATTTATTGTACTTGTTTTATCATATATCTTATATCTATACATTATGTATTTGATATTATTTTATCATGTATTTATATTAATTATAAAATATTATTTTTCAGTTGATCAAAATCAATTAGAAAAATAATACTTTTCCAGTACACATGCTGTCCTTGCAAGAAAAGTCATTTAACAGGCAAAAGAGACCAATTAAAGAAGTTAATTCAAAATCCCTCATAGTTATAAGGTACAATTAATTCCCTACAAATTACTGAAAATTCCCGATATCGAGTGATACGAGAGTCAAATAAGTCATGATTGATCTCCAATATGTATATTAATCTTAAATATATTAAATGAGCAAATATAAAAAATAATACATTATCTTAAGGGCATGAACGATTATGCCAATATATAAATATTGAGCACAGAAAATTAGAAACAGAATATAGAAAGCTAGAATTACAGAATATATAAAATTAGAAACACAGAATATAGAAATCTATTCTTTTGGGCTTGCGTTGATGTTATTGTCAGGCAAGAGAGATAAGTCACAACAACAAAAGCTACAACAGATCTCTTGAGAAATCTATTGCAGTGTTAATTAATATCTTTCTACAGAACTATAAGAAGATGAAAGGATATAACATGAACCTTAGCCAAAACAAATTTAATTTTTATTTAAGTAGGTAGGGAATTTTCTTTTTAGATATGCCTAGCTCTCCTTTGATTTATCTAGCAAGTACTTCAGTGACAGCAGTCTATACCTTGCAATTTCGTCATTTATTTAGTTTAGTTCAAGTCATAAAGGTTCTATTCTCATCTATATAATTTTGAATTTTTCAAATCTAATGTTTATAAGTAGACCAGTCCTATATATTCATATTTTTATACTAGATACTCATAGTGAAATTAAGATTTTCAGCATTAGAATCAGAAACTTCACCATCCTCATTGTAATCCCTACAATTCAAATTTGTTTTATTTATGCAAAATCATACGATCATTTTTAATTATAATAATTACCATATGTAGGGATTGTACCTACAACTAAGTGTAACTTCAGGCAAATCCTTAAATGGAAGTTTAAGTGACATATCGCTATGTCTAAGATGAAACAGAACTTGAGAATAGTGTAAAAGACCCTTTTATTCAGAACTCAAAATAATTTAACACAAGCCACTTGTGCTTACAAAACAAACAGCATTTATAGCGTAACTCCCAAGATAAGGAATTCAGATTTAAAACCAAGTTAAATCTTAGGTTAGCCAAACGATACAGAAATCAATAACGTGCAAATTTGACCAAACTTATGTTGGTTAGAAAAACATTATTGACAAGAATAACGTAACGCTGAATATAATAGAATTGCAACTAATAGCTTGGTTTCCAGCACGGAGAACATGCTGTCATTAAACAATCTAAAAATCTTCCTTTAAATACCCTCTTTTTCTAATTCATTTGAATACGTGAACTAAATATTAGCATACAGACAGGAAAACGGAGCGGTAGTTAAGCTACTTAAAGTAAAATAACATAAAATAAAAATAAATAAATCCTTACACGTATAAAAAATATCCTTCTCCAACTGAAATAGTTCAAAATTATATATTATGTTCGTATTTAATTTGAGTAACCAAGTAAGTGAGTACTGATCAATACAATTTCGTATTTCGCGCCTTACAGAAAACCACATTAATCATATTAAACTAGATATAATGGGCGTTTTAGTGAAACTGAAATTTAGAGCGAATGTGCATGATTATAGGAATTTCTTGTAAAATGCTCGGCAAGTGCGAATGCATTAGAATATTTTAAGCTTGTTGCACTCATAGACCTGTCGTTTTCTTCGTTCTTCTTTTCTTCAATTGTTGCTCCCTTCTTTTCCAAGCTTACTTTAATCAATAGTTCATTCTTCTTTAAATTTTCTAGGGCACAAAAACACGCAAGCTGGATTAAATTTTCATGCGCTTAGAAGAAAAACGAAGCTTCTGTTTCAGCATTTTTCTTCTGTGGCAGCTTCTTTCGTTATTGACTCTCTCCAGAATTCCTTTATAAACTACTAGGCTATTTTTGAGTATTTCTAATATTCACAGTATGCATTAAAAAATATTAAAGGCTGAAATAATTTCTTTAGATTACTTGTTTTCTATTTCAATTTACATTTTGAACCTGCAATAATCTTTTATCATCATCAAACTTCATATTAAAACCCTTTTCTAATTGTTTTTAACTACTATTATAACTGATTTCCGAATAATTTTCTTGATAATCAAGAAACAAACATGCCTTGTAAATTTCTTCATATGTTTACCCTTTGAGGTACGACACTGCAATACGTTTCGTATGCATCTCTGACAGCAATTTGCAGACATATTTCAAATTAATATTTCCTGTTAATCGTGTTGTTTTCAAGTAACCGGGAAACTATTTTTTCTCACCTTTATTTTTGGATTCTATTTTCATCTTCTATGAAGTTGATATAATATATGAAATCCATTTCCTTCTGTGCTTTGCTCATTTCTCCTCCTAATGCATCTGTACTTAATATAATACTAAATAAATTTTTTCTTTGACAACTGAGCGCACCTTCATCATTTCAAAAAGGATATAATCCTATAAACATGCATATCATCTCGATGTTCCTCTTAAAGTAACTTTACAGTTAGTATATCTTTACAGTAACTTCATAGTTAGTGTATCCTGCAAAAGATGAGAAAGGACTCCATAAAACTGATTTAGTATAAAGATTGGAATATTTTTACTTCCTTGTACGAAGTAAAGGGAAGTATTGTAATCATGAAAAATTCCGGGTTCATATTTCAAAGAAAATATCCTTTTTGACCGCTATCGAATGCAATTTAACGATGTTTTTGCGTGACATCTGTACGTAAGGACAGTAACAACGATTCTTTTTCCCCAAACGAATAATACAACTGATTTAAAATGGATTCAAGAGATTTTTTTCGTGGCATCTGTACGTACGTATGTACGTACATACGTATCTATGTATATATCTCCCATAACTCAAACACGAGTAGCCTTAGAACGTTGAAATTTTGTACACTCACGTTTGTGAAAATTGCAACACCATGAAGGACTTACGCGAGTGAGCTGAAATTTTCAGGAAATGCAAAGTAGCGCATGATATGCAAATGATTAGAATTGCAAATCCGTAGCACATGCGTATGCTGAGCAGAGCCCTCTGAACGGCTGATGGATCCGAATAAATAGACGGCTGTAGCGAGGCGTGTATGGTTATCGGTGGTTATCTGCTAGTGGTAAACGTTAAATCAATCTGTACTTATGCCTCGTCGACGAAAGAGAGCGAGATTTGAACAACTTACAGAGTTTGAACGAGGGAGAATCATCGGCCTTCGTGAAGCTGGATTGTCGTATCGTGCAGTAGCCTCTCGTGTGCAGCGTAACAGCAGCACAGTGATGCGCGTTTGGAAGCAGTGGACGGACGAGTGTCGGACAACTCGGAAATCCGGGAGTGGACCCCGAAATGTGACGTCAGCTCGCGATGATAGACACCTGGTCCGCATGGCGCGGACGGACCGTACAGCTTCCTCTAGACAATTGGCAGCACTGTGGTCAATAGCTACAGGTGTTTCATTGTGTGCTTCATCAATTCGTAGACGTCTGCTGCAGTGTGGACTGCGCGCACGGACTCCTTTATACAGGATCCCCCTAACGCACGACCATCGCCGCCTGCGGCTACAATGGGCCAATCAGCATAGAGACTGGCGTGCTGATTGGCAGCATGTCGTGTTTTCTGACGAATCCCGCTTTAATTTGTGGTACCATGATGGCCGCATTCGTGTCAGACGCTATGCCGGTGAACGCCACCTTCCGGAGTGCATTATCGAACGCCACAGTGGACGAACACCCGGAGTTATGGTCTGGGGCGCCATAGCATATCATAGACGATCTCAATTGCTACGAATTGTGGGCAATCTGAACAGCAACCGGTATATCCGTGAAGTTCTACAGCCCGAAGCTGTTCCCTTCCTTCAAAGCTTGCCAGGCGCTGTATTTCAACAGGACAATGCCCGCCCTCATACTGCTCGGATTGTTAAATCCTTCTTTGCAGCGCAGCAGGTACAGCTTCTTCCTTGGCCTGCGTGTTCCCCGGATATGTCGCCAATTGAACATGTGTGGGATGTCATTGGTCGGCGTCTTGCTCGTGATCCTCGTCCTGTTGCGTCTGCAGACGAACTTTGGGTACGCGTACAAACGATATGGAATGCTCTTCCTCAGTCAGACATTCAAACTTTGTTTGACTCCATGCCACGTCGTGTAGCAGCACTTATTGCGGCGCGTGGTGGCCACACAAAATACTGATTCTGATCTGTTGTTCTTGTTTGTTTGCTTTGAACATTTAATCATTTATTTGTACCACTACCACTCAACTGTGTATTAAATTGCATTCAATTATGACGATTCCTTCTTGGTGTTGCAATTTTCACAAACGTGGGTGTATATAGGACTGTTAAAGCATGTAGTTGTTCGCCTTCCTTTATGGTGGCAATCGGCCGCACCAAAAGTATATAAATATATATATATAAATACACATATATACCCACTCTGTTACTCAGCTGCGTTAACTCAGTTTTCTTATTCTTATATATTGGTAAATTGTACATTTTTTGCTTTATAAATGAATAAATTATGCTGTCCTTATCTTGTGTTTAAGATTTTTATACCTTTAGTTAACTTCCATGCAATTGTTGTAGAATTATCAACAATTTAAAAGTTCTTTAAGGTCGGCTAAACCTAATTTTTTACCATAGCAGTGACATTTGTTTACATTTGAAACTTAGTAGAATAGTGGAGTTGTTGCCAATCTAAAGAAACGAAGCTTTGCAACAGCAAAGATAACGTCTTCTTTTATTATTGTGAATTAAATCATGCTTAATACATTCTGAAATTATTTTGGTAGTGAATACTGCAGAAACAACAAATAACAAATAAATAACAGAAATAACAAAAGATTTAAGAATTTACATAGCTATAATAAAATAATAATCCGATTTAAAAGAGATTAATCCAGAAAGTACTGCTTTCAAAACAGAGGCTATTGAAACTAAGCCTTTGAAAATCGTGGCTTCACATATCCGACCGAAAATACCTTGAGAATGTTGAAAAACACCTAATTCTCTAGAATGCTCTCTCACTGATGTTTGCAGCTTTTCTTTCATACTAGCTTTGACTTCCTTGACAAGTAAAGCAGATGAGTAAGTGGGAAATATTTCACAGAACATTTCCAAAAAAATTATAGATTGGTTTCTAAATCTTTAATGCCCTACCATTTTAAAGATCTGGAGAGAAGTGGGATTTTATTTATTCTCTAAAATTTCTGTAATAAATTCAACAATAGCATAATAAAAACAAATAACCCTGTAATTAAAATACTGACATACGAATGAAGTTATCTGTCAGTCATATCATGCTCTGAATTTTGGCCTACCCTTTCTACATGCTTCTTGTTATAAATATATATATTTACATTCATTTCATCATGCAGAGGAAATTATACTAAATGGTAAATAAAATTTTTTTCTACTGCATAACCAACCATCAGGACTGAAATATGTGCAAATCAATACACACACATACACAGGAAATGTACAAAGTAATAAAAAATCACACTTAAAAATTCAATTTCATTCCTTTTGATAACAACACAGAACATAAATATTTAATATTTTACATAAACCACTTAGATGCCAAACTTAGAAGATTGAAGAGCAAAACGTTTTTTATTTCATGTGTCATGACTTATACAGGAACCTAAGTTAACCAATTGCCAATGAATCATTAATATTAAATTTGTTACAAGATAATTTTGAGGTGAAATATATTAATTTAATACTTTTTCAATGTTTTATTATTTTTTTTTAGTTCTTTTTCCGTTTTCGGTGATTTTTATTTGCTTTTGCAATTTCCTTAAATTTTCCCAAAAAACTTATTAATCACAATGATTTTACATATAAAAAATTATCATATGTAAAATCAATACTAGATAAGCTTAGTATGTGTCATTTAAAGATTTAAATCAAAATTAAATACAATGAATTTGATGTTCTTGGAATGGATTACATGGTCTTCGTGAGCTAAGATGATGCTTTACAAGATCATCAATCTTAAACGAAGAAAATTCTGCCAAAATAAAACCATTCTAAGTGACTTTGAACTGTATGACAATTATTTTAGTATCCACATAAGCATCTTGTTCTTCAGTGCATTTATAACTTAGTTCCAAAAATATGTTTATTCTTTCCTTATTTACAGTATGGTAATTTTATTCTGAATACTACTTCAATTTAGATGACCAAATTAACTCTTTAGATTAAACTACTTTAAAATACAAGAAAATTGATAACTTTTTAACTAACATTTACCTATTAAATGGCAGGTTTTTCATGAAGCACTCCACAAATCTCTATAATGGATTAGAAGATCAGATACAAAAATTATGTTGAAAATCACTTGATAAAATGGATCTGCAGAGTTTTAAATTTTATTAAGAGATTAATGGTGTCTGCCTTTTTTAACAATCTTCCATAAAAATTTCTTTCACAACACTTTTCCCCCCTTTCACATTCATTGATAAACAATCTTTCTGAAACTATAGAATCCAAATTCAAATAAATTAAAAACCAAAAGATAATTAGGATCAAGAGTTTAACAAGAGTGCAATTTAAAGTCCATAAAGCTTAGTTTACAGCAAAAATAGAATTAGTAATCTAACAAAATTCCAAAGAGGACACACAGTAAATGTTGATCCAGTTGTCACCTCAAGGCATGCATACTACACATTGGAGATAATAAAAAGCATTACATCTGAATGCATGACAACATACATTAGCAGCAAAACATTGCTTAAGAAATTAAACAAATTGATAGAGAAACATTAAAGATAATTTAGCTTGAACAAGAAAACTACTGCAAAAAATGTGACTGCTGAGCTTCTGTGTACGATTTATGATATACAAAAAATAAACAATTATTCTACATAAATAAATATTCTTTCATAAAGTACTTTTATTTCACAAGAGTCATAAATTTACATGACAGTTACTTTACAATCATGGACTAAATTTTTACCCTTCTTCAATAGGAGAAAAATTTCATAAATTACAAACATTAAAATACTTGCACATTACTCAAAAAAAAAAAAAAAATATGAACATGAGCTTAAAAAATTGCTTTGTAAAACAATGTTAGCAAGAAGTTCACCTCTAAATTTTATATAAAAATTAAAAGAAAAATTAAATAGATGATTCCAGATGAGAAAAACAGCTTTGTTCATGCTAAAGGAAAAGTTAAAATATCAAAAATAAACATTATATTCATTATGCCTTTTTAAGTACATTTTAAATATATATTTGACTTAATATGTTCAACAAACAGCAACATGTCAAAATTCTCTAGTTTCAATGATTATGATTTTAATATCTTACTCTTAAGAAATATTATATATCATTAAATACATCCCAAAAATTTTTAATCCATAACAAAAGACAATATAAAATACAAAAGAAAATTTATTCTTGACTAAATATTTAAATTAATATAAAATACCTAAAATTGTTTTAAACAAATACCTAACATATCCAGATCTTAAAGTTTGTTCATTCACTGAAAAAGTAAAAATGTAATAACTTATATGCAGTATTCTCTGAAATAAATATAAAATTTTTATATCTAACTTCTGTAATAAAATAATTAAATGAAAGTTGATTTTTAAAACATGCAATTTGAAACTTCGTTCTCAATAAATATTGCAAGATAGTCATTGTAGAAAGAACATATATATATTTAAATATCACTGTTTTAGAAATGATTTCAAGTAATTATGAATATAAGTACATATGAACAAAAATTGAGCTTTAAAATAATCATAACAATAATATTCCTGTGGCCCTACTTTTATTGCAAATATACAATTAAAAACAATAATAATTTTGTACTCAAGAATTTCCTAATACATTCAAACACTGTACCACATATTGAAGTCTTAAATTTCCTTTAAATCTAAATTCACATATAACAATCTCAAGGCAGTGGTCCGTTTATAACAATATAATGTCCCCTTAATGCAGAAATCTGCTATACACCCCTATTACTGGAATGCATTTTCAACATATCTTGACTAGCATATGTCTAACTAAACACTGATGAATTAAAAAGTCCAATTCAGTCTTCTAAATTACGGAATGCTTGCTGCATATTTTCATAAAGCTCATCAAAGCGGCGCTTGATTTCTTTTTCACCTAATTCGATAGGATCCTATAAAAAGCAATACATATAAAAATTAGATAAGCAACAAGTCATAATATTAAATAAATAACTCATTTCTGATCTTAATGTGGTATTTGTGAATTATCCTGTACTGAGAACCTTCTTTGTCATTGATTTCAACTAACAAATTTGTTTTTCCTTTATTTTGGTAATACAAGCATCTCAGAGATACTTGTTCCAGAATAGCCATATGCAGTTATGGTTTGTACAATCTGATTGATATTACCTTTATAAATGTAATATAAAAAAAAAATCTGAAAGGTTTCAGATTTTAATTACATCCAAAGGGGCATTTATTTAACATTTTGTGTGTTACCTTTATTTATTAAATACCATGTTCTTCGCACTTAAACCATAAAATTGATTTCAAGAGCAATATCGCTATCTAATTTTAAATTGAGTATATCTTTAGAAATTTCGGTACACACTCTCACGCGCTGGAGATAAAAATGTTTTTCTGTACAACGTTGGTATTGCTGGCTTTGAAATCTTTGAGTTTGTTAATGAAATATTCGTTAAAAGTTTTAGAGAATATTGTTACGAATTTCACATTTATTTGGATATTTATTTATAATTGTAATTAAAATTCCTTTTTATTTTCCCGTGCAACGCAGACGATTTTTGAAGAGAAAGCTACGTCAAAAAAAATAATAACCAACAAAGAAACATAAGGACTAAATTGAAAAGTGATACGTCGTTTTTTGTGAAACAACGCAAAACGCCCAAATGAAAGTAATAGTCCTTCGGGACTAAATCCCTTTGGACTAATAATTTCCTTCAAACTGGTTTCTCATCATAACAGTTTATTTATATTTTCCAATGCTTTATTTCTGTATTATTTTTTTTTTTGGTGATGCACAATTTTATTGAATGGGAATTAGGATATTATTAACTTTTTAACAATATTTCCATAATTCCATAATTCTGAGCTGAAAGCTGCCATTTCATTGTTTGAAAACCTGATATTCACATAAAGGTAAACTAATATGACAACATGCCAAAGCATCAAACATATAGACATTAATAGAACAATGCATCAAAGGTTAAGGACATGGTGAGTACAATGCAGCAGATATTTATTGGCAATTTTCCTTATTTGGGCTTCAGCCGATGCTCCCAATGTGGATAACACACAAATACCATGGAAGTATTCAACTTTTTATAAACCAATAATTTTAAGAACACAGAATTTGTCACATGCAGCAGAATGTACTCTCAATGCATTACAGCAGACACTTTTTTTTTTCCTCCATACCAATTGGTTTCTATTACATTTGCATTTGCCTAACTAACACTAATCAAAGAAACGAGCAGACCACCACAGAATATCAAAACTTCCTATTGTAAAAATAATTATTCATTACACATTTTAGATCTCAACTAATATTTTTGAATGTGACCTTGGAATTCTATCAGATATTGTGACAAGTGCCATTTCAGATAAAGAAAATATAAAAACTTTGATGATTTTCATAATCACAGCATCCTTTTTTGATGGCCTTGCATTAATTATCTGAATAGCCTGACAAGTTTGCAGTATCAGATTATAATTCAAATACTTTGCTTTTTTTCTTTAATAATGTAAATATCATCTTAAAGGATGGAAGCTAATGACAACACAGGCCAAAATTAAGTAGTTTTAAAAATTTAACTATAGAATTTAAATACATCTTCATGAGCAGATTCAAAAAGCAATACCATTCAAAGGGTTAAAAAAATCTTCTATAAATTTAACAAAAAACTTACTGCTGCTTATCACACTAGAATAATATTTGTATGTGAACAGCTGAAGTTTTAATAGAAAAAGTTCCAGCAAGATAGCTTGTAAAAAAAATGCTCTATGTAATGCTATTGAAGCATCTAGGAAGAATGCATGGTTCTACTAAGTAGTTGTGTACAATGCCAGCTCAAACATGAATGCAGAAGCTTTCTTAGTAGGCATGTAATCTCATACCAAGTAGATTATCATATGTCCAAAGGTGAGAACTATTGATAGTTAACAAACCCAATGTACAAGCATTGTCTCAGAGGTGAATGAGACATACTAACAGTAGTCAGGATTTGCTGCAGCCAGCCATTGGTCTTGAAAAGTTAACATTTCGAAGATTCTTTAGACAATTATTTGACTGTCCTGGTAACATTCATAGACTTTGAATTAGCTTATGATAAAGTATAGAGACTACGTACTATTCAGAAATTAAAGAACTTGGGAATAAATAGCAAGATGATTTTATGGATTAAGAATTTCTTATCACAGCGTTTTTCTGCTGTTAGATATGGCTGTAACATTTCTATATTTAAACAGACTGAAACTGGCCTCCTACAGGGAACAGTCATCAGCCCAATTCTTTTTAATGTTTTTATTAATGATTTACCGAAGACTCTGGCACCGTGGGTGGATTCTGCCGTTTTCCCGACGATTTGGAGTAGTGCTTCTAAAAAAGAAGCAGGACGGTTTAAATGTGTCTTTTAATGGTGCTCTGAAAGAGCTGGAATATTGGTGTTAAAAGAATGGTATGAGAGTAAATCAGGATAAGAGCACGTGCCAGTTCTTCACTCTGAACAGACAGACTTTTACCCCGAAGTTGACATATAAGGATATAGATGTTCAACATAACGATTCGACAAAATATTTGGGTTGCATCCTTGATCTACGCTTAAATTGGAGGAAACATGCAGAACATCTGAAAAATAAAGCTGTAAGAAGACTTTCTGTCTTAAAATGTTTGGCTGACTCAAGGTGGGGCTGTGACAGAAAGACATTGAGGACTACTTACAAATTATACATTCAACCAGTTATTGGTCATTTGTAGCGAGATGCTCATCACGGCTCCGGAGAATACTCCAGGTCCTCGAAGTCTTCCAGAACCAAGCATTACGCATAATTACTGGGGCAGTGAGATCTACTCCTGTTCTTGCAATGCAGCTTTTAACTGGTTTGGAACCTGTTCATGGTTGTATTAAGAGAAAAGCAAGCTTTTAACTGGTTTGGAACCTGTTCATGGTTGTATTAAGAGAAAAGCAATCTTATTATACCAGCAGCTGGGGCGCTTGCCCGATAACCCTTTTTTGGAGGAATTCTAATAAGGAAACTTCTAGGAATCTTAAAACCCAAACTGGCTTTATACAGGCTGCTCAGAAAGAGTCTGATGCTTTGGAGTTGAGCCGACATTATTTAATTTTACCTCCTTCCCATTGTCCCTTGGACATTTTGAATTTAAATAAAAATCTTCATCTTATCCAAAGATCAAAGAATTGTTAAAAACGAAATGAGCAATTCATAATTAAGATCTATTGCAATGGAAACTATTGGGGTTCGCTACCCTCAAAATGAGTGGTTGCATGTCTACACTGATGTTAGAGAGAACGTGCGGTGGAGCAGGTATCTATAACGAGCTTTTCAGTTTCTACTTACCAATGGGACCTCTTACTACTGCCTTTGGTGAAATCGAAGCTATTGCTGAGTCTATTCAACAACTGTCGATTTGTAACCACTCTTTTGTAAAGGCAGTCATATTGTCAGATTCCAAAAGTGCACTTCAAGCTGTTCTGAATAATCAAAATAGTTCCCAAAGAATCTTAGACTGTAGGCCTTTGCTTAAGGCAATGGCACAGAGAATTTCTTTCCAATGGATTCCAGTCCACTGTGGAATTATGGGAAATGAAAAGGCTGATACTTTGGTTAAGAAAGAAACTTTCATAATGCAACACATTAAACGAGCACTTTCGTTTCATATGACTAAATTATTTGTTAAGACTCTTAAGAAAATTCTTAAGCAGGATATGATTCAATGTGCTATGGATAAGAGTTGGAGGATTCTAGGGGAAGAGACAACTTTAATTCCAAAATCCAAAAAACACAGCGGTAGCTCTATTTAGACATCTGACCGGACATGACTGTTTGCGAGACCACCTCTACAGAATTGGAGTGGTGGATTCCCCAAACTGTATTTTGTGTAACTCCAACCAGCCTATGATTTTTTAACATTTAAATAATTGTATTGCACTTTCTCAGTATGAGGACATTGTTAAAAAGTACTGGAGAGCCCATGAACTAAAGGCTTAAGTGCTAATGTTTGGCATTTGTAAAATAAAAATAAATAACATTCAGAGGATAATCAACAAGTCTCAATACTTGCATTCTGTAGATGTACAGGGTAAATTTCTCTAAACTGGCTACTAAACTACTAATTTCTATGGGATTATTCACAGCCACATGTAACTCGACCTATCGGGTGGAATGCCACTAAATTTGGTAGAAAGACTAATAACAACACGGGAAAAAGATTCTACGAAAAAAAGAGTTTGGAAAGTCATTGAAAAGACAAAATTTTGCACTATTGTAGTCTGTCTACATAGCTGAAAATTTGCATAAAATGCAGGTAAAATTTGAAAATGCAAATGCATGGTTATGTGAACACCAGCAGTGTCAATAATTTAGTCTGCAAAGAAAAGAGGAAAACACAGAAGAACATTCCAAATGTTAGCTGGATTCATCATGCGTCTGCCTCATTTTACCTCAACACGCGGAATTTGTGAAGTTGTTTTATCTTCACTAATCGAATGCAGCTGCAACTCTTCATGAGTTTAGAAACCACAATACCCTTATGTAAGGGATCTATCAATTAATACATTGGAAAGCATGATTCAGAAATTTAAAGAAACAGGATCCTTAGCAGTTTGGTCCGATAGAAAAAACTGGTATCAGACAGATAGTTATTGATGTTGAGACTACAATCATTGACAAAAACCAATGAGATTGTTGTTGGTAAAAGTAACACCTAGAGAGTAGAACCACAAGTCGATTTAAAACTTTTAACAATATGGAAAATTTTGAAAAATTTCCCCACTTTTATCCACACAACATGAGCTATGAGCAGAAATTAAAACACAACAATTATGATAAATGGATGGCATTTATTCTGACATTATTTGCCAGAATTCAGGTCAATCACACGTGGACACAGAGAATTGTGTGGGGAGGGATGAGACCCATTTTCACCTTATGGTACAGTTAATACTCACAGTTCTTTAATTTGAGCTTCTGAGCAATCCCATATAGTTCAGGAAACCACATTGCACCATCAAGCCGATGACCAAGTCACCGTTTGACATGGCTTCACATCAGATTTCATCATCAAATCATTCTTTCTTGAGAACACTTTGTATGTATTTCTTCCGCATTTAAAGTGTTTAAAATAATACACTGGCTTACACACAATGCATATCTAACAGTACTCACACTAGTAACAGGGCTATCCTCAAATACACGCACTGCACTTTCTTTAACTCTAGAATCTCTGCAATATCTTTGTTGACATCATGCCTGCAAACACGGAATGGTCCTTTCTCATACAGCTCCTGGTAAACATGATTGGATTAGGATTACTCAAGAACTGTTTTCAGTGTATTCTCTAGGCAGCTGTTCTATTTCCGTCTCTATCCTCACAGATAAAATGCATACCAATGTATTTTGTGTTCAAGTAGCTGAATTCATGTTATTACAATCTACCACTGAAAATGATCATTTACACTAGCAGATCACTTTCATCTACTAATCTTACTAACTTCCTTTACCACCTCAATACACCACTGCTGTACACACATTCCATTACAAAATTTGCTTATTTCAGGCTCCTTTGTCTATCTCAGGAATCCTTAACAAGGGATATTCAAGTTTAGATGTTTATAAACATTTTCCACATATCTTCTTGTTTAATTTATAAAATGAATTAAAAAATCTAAATTGAAATAAATGTACGTACACTTTTCTGAGTTTGGAAAAGGAAGGGGGATGATCATCAGGAATGGCAAAAGGACTGTATGGGGCAAAAAAGAGTTGAGAACTATCTTTCATATGCTTACCAACTATTTGAGCAACATTCTATGCATGTGTATGAATATGGTTTCATAATATAACATTTAGTCAGCTATTTTTCTTTTGAAGTGAAGACATCTTTAACAGAACTTAGTTTCTTTTCTGATTTGGGTCAGTTTAACTTTCTGTCTTAAAAATAATAAAGTGCACATAATAATGCTATGACTGTTGTATATAGATAGATGATTTTAGTGCAACTATACATGAAATTGGTGTATTTTTCTGTATAATGTAACATAAAACTCAGAGAGATGAAGCTTGCCAGAAAAGTTAAGAATAAAGGGGAAGATTATTAAACACTGAATAAATGGCTATCTTGCTAATTTGGCGAGATACCACCAAGCTGGCAATGGCTGGCCTCATATGCCTTCCAGTAATTTCAAGAAGTACTAGACATTTCTCAGCAGCTGGGTGAAAACTATACAAGGCTGGAGAGACCATCTGCTCTCAATTGTGTTTTATTAGTTAGTTTAGTATAAGTTCAGTTAGTCGGTTCAGTATAAGTTCAGGGTACTAAGATATCTCCAGGATAGCTTCACTCTTTAGATATGCTTTTCGCTGCACTCTGTTTAATGTTCTTAGTAGTTTGAAGTGTAACTACTGATGCTATTACATATACTTGCTTAAAAAACAACATTCCAAAAATGTTAACAAATGTGTACTGGTGCGTGATTTTTACTTTTAAATATCAAAAATAGTTTGGAATAGATAGGATTCTAAGGGATTA
>KK115202.1:65680-118747 GCA_000611955.2 Stegodyphus mimosarum
AAAAAAAAAAAAAAAACCACCAGGTTTTAAACCAAAAATTTCTTATCTGGGCTTCTAATTATGAATTAAAAATTACAGAACACAAAAGTTAAATGTGCAACTTTTACAGGTATGACTAAAGAGTTAAGAATTCATGCAAACTAAGGTGCTCTAAATCAATAGTTCCTGAAGTTGAAACTCAAAAGCAATCAAGATGATTTTGAAGGGCTGCAAAATTTTTTGACATTTCAGTGACTTTTTGTATTATACACACACTGATAATAATTAATTCATTTATAATGAATAGTTAATACTTATAATTGTTAATTGTTTTATCTAGAATAGTATTATATGCATGTGATCATGACAATGTACATCATTTTAGAATTATACAATGAATTTCTCATGTTTAATCACTGAACTTTAGAAATGTTTTCTTCAAAAAATTCAACATAAGCAAATTTCACACATACCATAAATTTCATGTTGCTAAGTGCATAAATAATGCTATCCATTCCTTCTCTGATAACATTCCAAGTTATACGATTCTCACTTTGTGCTGTGGACTGAACTGCATTGAATGCAAGATCATAAAATGCCATCATGTTTCGCATCATGCCAACAGTTTTGTAAAATGGGCAAAATTTGTCATATGGAGTGTAACCATTCTGCTGTAAAAAGTCATCTTTAAGCAATCTAGCAACTTCTAGCGTGATTTTATCAGTTTCTGCCAATGAAGCCTGTAAAAAAAAGTTAACATTTTAAACATAAAGACAAGCATAAATCTTAACACTTACAATAAAAATTAAACAATTACCAGAACCACTATCAGATTATAACTTTTCTTAGTCAACAGAAAGATAACTTAATTTCTGCATAGACTAGTTAAAAGACAATCTAATGCAGGTCTTGCTTTTACATTAAGAAATTAATCTGTTTAGGATAATTTCTTTACTAATGAAAAAGACTGTGATAATCTCT
This sequence comes from Stegodyphus mimosarum, assembly GCA_000611955.2. Lineage (NCBI taxonomy): Eukaryota > Metazoa > Arthropoda > Arachnida > Araneae > Eresidae > Stegodyphus > Stegodyphus mimosarum. The sequence continues at coordinate 66,641 of KK115202.1, forward strand.
CAAAATGACACAGCACTAATAAAACAACCAACAGCAATCCTTAAACACAATTTGACAAGATCTCTGCTAACTTTCATGGTCGAAAGGATACCATGTTAGTACTATTAACAATACTCATTAATCCATTGACTTTTTAAAAGAAACCATATTGAAATTTTTATTTGCATAAAGTAAAATTGACAACTAATACTTAAAAGACTGAGCGGAATTTTAAACAGACAGTGAAATATGTACATTGCCAGTAAATCAATATTTAACTGAATAATCAAACTCAGTGTGGTAAAAGCAAGACACTGATTCCCCCCCCCCCAAAAAAAGCAGTAATAATTCCACACAGTAAGCAACGGAATTAAAAAAGTACACATGAATGGAAGTTTTAGTACTCTGTTGAACCACCTCTAGCGTGAATGCACGATACGATACTAGCAGGCATTGAGGCATACAAGTTCCGTATGGTATCCTGAGACATCTCATTTCACAGTTGCTGTAAACGCGCCTCTAGTTTGGCCAATCTCGTAGGCTGTCCAACTTGCCGTCCCAAATGATCGCAGATATGCTTGATTGGTGACAAATCTGGGGATTGAGCAGGCCAGTAAGGGTGTTAATGTGGCGGAGGCAGTCTTGTGAGATCCATGCTATGGGGGCCAAGCATTGTCTTGTTGAAAACAGGCTCCTGGGAGCCCTGCCATGAGTGGCAACTCATGTGACTGAAGAAATGTCATGGATGTACTACTGGCCTGTCATTGTGCCATGGATCAACATTAGGGGCAACAGTGTATCGTATGCAATGGCATCACATACCATCACACGAAAAAAGCAAAGGCAGGATTGAGGTGTTCACCATAGGGCCCTCCACACACAAACACGATTGTCATCACTGGTCAAATTGAATCTAGGTTCGTCGCTGAAGATGACATGGTTCCTTTTTTCCATTCCGTTAATGTCCAATCCTGTTGTGCGCGACACCACTCGAAATGGAGGCATCAGTGGGTGGGTGTCACTGGCAGCACACGTAATGGACGCCGCAATACCAGATGTCCTTCAACCAGGTGCCTTAGGATGGTTCTGGAAAGCATGGGCCCGTAAAGAAGCTGCTACTTGTGTATGGATAGCGGCCAATGTAGCAGTTGGCTCTACGCCTGCACGTCATATGATGTGACTGTCCTCTCGGCGACTGGTTTGTCGAAGGGCACCCTGAGCCTGGTTGCAGTGTAAATGATGTTTCTTCTGTCCACTGGTTCCAATACTTCCCCACAGTAAAATCGGAATGGCCTACCTGACGAGCTCTGACAGCTGCTGATATTGGCTTCGATGGCAGCATAACAGCATGTCTACCTCGGTGTTGCCTTAGCAAAAGATTAAGCAAGCTCAAACAAGCTCTGCTTACCTGTTTTATACTCCAAGAAGAACGAAGTTCAGTGGCCTCCAGTGGCATTATGCAATCACACTGCATTTTTAATCATTTGCATATCTACCCGACATGTACCTTCATGAAAAATTTCGTTACGATCCCACAATTATTTCTTAGTGTGCAAATTTTTATGGCAATGAGTGTATTTATAAAATAAGTTAAATTGTTATTACTCTCTAGTGCCTTGTAGTTAAATAAAAATATATTTCTCAATATTTAGTCATTCCATCTCATTTCAATTCTAAAAATGCTATCTCTTAACTTTTTAAGGTCTTTGCTATATATCTTGAAACCACAAATGATATAAAAAATCCATGTACACTGCACATATCTCCCGTTCTAGTCGGCCCATTGATGAAATTCAACTTGCATTTTTTATGTCTCAAAAGTGCGACTTAGGATATGTATTAGATTTATGTACAGCACTAGTCTAGTACAGGTATTTTGACACAAACTCGGACTTTTTCTGAAATGACATGCCAATTTTTTTCCATACTTCGATTTTACGACTTAAATTACGCCAAACTGCCAAGTTTCGTAAACATCGCAGAAATACTTTTTAAAAAATTAGCTCTCAAAATTTTAGCTCCACAATGTTAATCGAGTTTAGTTAGAATTTATTAATATCCCTTTTTTTTATTCAACTTTTTTTTCCTTTCACATTTTGAAATTAAGGTTTATTCCAAATAACATTGGCCCATTTTTTACGATTTATTTTTATAATTTGTATTTTTAAATAATTTTTACAAATTTTTAAAAAAAATTCGAATTATAATCTATAAATTTTTTACCATCATCTTGAAGTAGATGTATTTCTAGGCATACTTGCAAAAAATTAAGAGTTTTTTTAAATAAAAATTGCCGAAGATTTATGTGAATTTATATATTGGTATGTTTTGAAATTTGGCATATTTGTTGAAAGTGATAATAAAATCAAATGTGGATTAGACACTTTGTTAAAATTATTTGAAAATAGAACAACCTGATTTTTTTTTCACTTATGCACACTGTAAAAAGGTAGGAACGATGTGACTTTTTTCCTGCTCCTGCACAATGGAATGGAAAGGAAAATAGGTTGCCATATATTAAGAAGTTCACCAAATGAATTATTCTTCGCGCAAACTGAAAAAGTTGTGCCAAGATAAACGTTCGAATTTCTCTGTAAATTTTGCACCAAATTTTACAAAATTTAATACTTAGGCATAATTTGAGTAGTAGAATCGAAATATGGAAAAGAATTGGCATGTCATTTCAGAAGAAGTCCGATTTTGTGTTAGAATACCTATGTTAGAATGATGCTATATATAAATCTAATATATATCCTAAATCACGCTTTCAAGACAATAAAAACACAATTTGAATTTTGTCAATCACCCCAGTAGAACGGGAGATATAGAACTGCCCCTCCCCTTTTTACTTCCCTGTACGAAGTAAAAAGGAAATATTGTAATCGCGAAAAATTTCGGGTGCCATACTTCAACGAAAATATCTATTTTGACTGCTATCGAATGTAATTTAACAATGTTTCTGAGTGTCAGCCATGTGTAAGGACAGAATAAAGGACTCTTTTCCCCAAAAGTAATTATAAAGCTGTTTTAAAATGGATTCTGAAGAGATTTTTTTTTGTGGCATCTGTCCATACATATGTACGTACGTATCTGTCTCTTATAACTCAAACACGAGTAGTCTCAAAACATTTAAATTTTGTATATAGGGCTGCTACAACATGTAGATGTGCACTTTGCATTTTGGTTGCAATCTGCCGGACCAAAACTATATAAATATATCCACTCTGTTATTCGGCTCAGTGAGCTCAGTTTCTTTATTCTTATAAATTTGTAAATTTTGCATTTTTTGCTTTAAAAATATTGAATTATGTTGTTCTTATCAGTCGGTTAGGATTTTTATGCCCTTAGTTAACATGAGTACAACAATTGTGGAATTATCAACAATTTAAAAGTTTTTTAAGTGCTGCTAAGCCTAATTTTTGGTTATGATCGTGGCCATATTTGTTAACATTTGAAGCTTAGCAGAACAGTGGATTTGTTTCCAATCTAGAGAACCTAAGCTTCGCAACAACAAAGTAACGTCTTTTTATTATCCCAAATTAAATTATGCTCGATTCATTCTGGAATTATTATTTAAGTTATTAGCTGGTTTTTGCATACAAATTGTAATTTTAATTGTAAAAATTGTTTAACTGTACTTGGTCTTTTATGTTTTTCTATATCTTTCAATTTTTGAAGAAAATATTTAGAACTTTTATGTATTTTTGCCTTACCCCGAAGTGAGAACTGAATAAATTAGTAGCGTATGAGCATTAGGTAAGCGGTGCTGAATCATCTGTGAAAAATGTTTCTTTTTTATTTGTTTAATTTCTTTTATACATCGTTTCAGATTTATTATAGTATTTGAATAGAACTTGTGGTAATTCTTGAGATGCTATAATTTTTGCTTACTCTGAGTTATAAAATGGACGAGATGTAACGCTGTTATGTGAACCTTGCAACAAAGTGTGGCTGTGGTAAATAAATATAGTGAACTTTAAAGATTGCATTTATTCTTTGTGGTTTATGCGCTATCGACGAAGTAGTTTTAATTCAAAATTTGTTAACTGTTAATTCAGTATGTTTAAATGAAATGCAGGAAAATTGAGTATAATTTAATGTTCGGTACAAGAAAGTCATGTGGTGTATACATCAGATTTTTTTTTTTTTGTCACAGTGCACGATACCTTCAATACTAGAGACAGGGCAATACTTAATCCATTAAATCATTAAATCATATTCATTGAATTCCACTTTAAAAATACCATAAGACACCACAGAAGAACTGATAACACTCAATAAATCAATCAACATTTCGCAACTTCATTAGGTCACTCAATAAATATTCTAAGTAATAATAAAGTCACAAATTCTTTAAGGCACCAATATTTCATAAAACCCTACTTCAACTGCATTTTTAAAGCACTAAACACAACACATTATGTTACATGACTCTGATTCTTTGTTCAAGTTCTTAGGTTCGACTAACATTTTATGACAAATATTGTTTAAATGATATTTTAAACAGTAATATGAAGAAATTTGTTTAAAAATTTTTAATTATGCATGATTTGCTGAAGATAAATTATAAATCTATTTTATCTATTTACATGCAATACCATAAGCTAAAAACAGAACTTTATATTACAAAAGTTCTAAAATCTATTTTCAAATTTAAATTAGGGTTCTAAAACATTTATTCTGAAATCACTCCAGTATGTTCATTCCATATAATATATATATATATAATAGTATCACTCCATAGAATCTTCGAAATTATGAAAACATACTTCCGTCCAAGTTCTTTATATTTTTATCATAATATAAGGCTTCTAACCATTTCATTATAGTAACTTTCAGTTGATAATTATATACTGTTTAGATAGCCACTTCTGCTTCATGCTAAAGATTGCGCAAATTTCCATAATTCAAATTTTAAGCTGCATTTTCTTCTAGAAGAAAAATATTCTAAAGATTTTATTTTAAATTCGAATTCTTGAAGAATTTAAATTACAATGTTGATGAATTCACGAAAACCTCAAAATTTGGTGTCGAAGATTATCAAACTTATATTCAGAAAGAAGAAATTACGATCTCACCTACTGTGTATCATTATTGTTGATTTGATTATATTCAGTTTTTTAAAAATATCACCAAAAACTTAAATGAAGAATAATATTTACTTAAAATATAAACAGTAATTTAATAAATAAAGTCTATGCATGACTGCATTTTTAAAGCACGAAACACAACACATTATGCTATATGATTCTGATTCTCTGTTGGAGTTCTAGGGTTCAATTCCAACATTTTATAACAAATATTGTTTAAACAATATTTTAAACAGCAATATGAAGAAACTTGTTTCAAAATTTTTAATGCTGAAATTTTAATTCCATGTTGAAAGTAAATCATAAACAGGATTTATCTCTATATTTGTTGAATTCTAATTGCAGCATACCATATTTATTTATTTTCAGCATCATTTATTATCTTAAACTTTGGATCTACTCAAGATAGGTTTTGCTAGAGGAAAAAACAAACAATGTAAAACTTTTTACTTGCTTTAATGAAACTAAAGGCAAAACAATCTCTAATATTTTGCAATTATTTTGTTGCAATGGAATGACTTATATTATTGATATATAAGAAAAGGTTTTCATCTAGGATTTGAAAGATCTAAAAATTACACATCAGAAATAAATCCAGTTGCACACAAATACATAAATTGTGCATACACACAGACTATTAGTCCAGACGTCTATCATCTATCTGAAGTTTAATAACTGCCACAGCCTCGGGCCCTGGTTTGAATCCTGTCTTGAGAAGATATGAATGCACAAGGCATGGATATTAGTCAAAAAGCATTTCAAGAGGTTAGTGAAAGAAGAAGAGAATGTGATCTATCCCCTAGGGAGGGAGAACCTTAGACCTGTGGTAGAAGACCTTTACAACCAAACCATAAGGATTATGCTAAAAAATTGACATGGAGCTAGGTAAATTATTACTGTCACTTACAAGATGCCTTTAGAATAATAATACCACAATCGTAAATAGGATTTATCTCTATATTTTTTAACAACGAAATAGTATTTTCTATATCATCAGATATACAGGGTTGCCACTCAAACAGGAGAATGAAATTCCCTGACTTTTCCAGGTTTTCCAGGCGTGTTTTAAGAAAATTCCAGTCTATCCACGTAATGCACTTTGGCTGTGCTAAGAGGTAAATTAATTATGGTACCAATTGAAAACACAAAATTCGCCAATTACATATGACTTATATATTATCCCCAAAGATTACTATTATAACTATAATAGTTTTTTTCTCCTCTGGAGAATTGAGATCAGAATCTGCTCAATGCGGCTAAAAAATGTCTTTTTCCCCCCCTGACATTTTGCAGCTAAACGAAAGAAAGAAATCTATTTAATGATATTATTAAATAAATTTAGGTATTTTATATTTATTTAGCTGAATACATAAGCAAAAAATATGTGCATCGAATTTTGTTATGTTATGTCATCATACTGCTAAAATTAGTTCAGGATTATGCCAGAGAAAATTTCCTGAAATTTGAAAGCATTATTTACTAATAATAAATAAATTTAAGGGGAAGAAGCAACATTAAATTATATGAATAACATTAAAATAATTAAAAAAACTGAATTAATGCAAGAATACAATAATCAACAATATTGTGGTGAATATAGTTATATTAAATGGTTAGCCTAGATGACTAATTGCTATTTTTTTTATTTTACTTCAAAATGACAAATAAGGCATTTATTAAAAAGAGGGGGAAAAATGTTTAAAAGATTTTGCTGTAAAATCTTAGTATATGCGTTACGGCCTTGGCACGATTTTGAAAATTGCCGCCAACACCGAAATGGCCCGTTTACTGCTCATCATAATGTCGTCAAACACCGTGAGTACCGTACACATAGGCTATTTATTCTCCATGGTACTGCTATACTAGGATTAAACAGATTTTGTTTTATGCAAGAATACATATTTTCTTTAGTTCAACATGCACTGCACATGCGCATGCGAGTCTTTTCGATAATCTGTTTAGAGCTGCAAAAGTTGGCTCGATGCCAGCTGCCCGAGTGACGCTAACGCGCGCCAAGAAAGTGATCGCTTCCAACGTTGGCGCAAAAGTCGCTTTTTGGGGGGATCGTTGTATGAAATTCCCTGACTTTTCCAGATTTAGACTAAAATATTTGAATTCCCTGACATTTTTGGTCAATTTTCGAATTCCCTGACGTTTTCCAGTTTTCCAGGTAGCGTGGCAACCCTGGATATATCAATTTCACAACTGAAATGTAAATAGCACAAGGAAATTTCAAACTTTCCATGTGGCAAAACTTTCATAGATCTCTTCATGATATTAATTTATATAATATTTATTACTGCATTCCGTATAATAGTTCATCTTGATATTTTCATATGCATGTCCATATAATTTCTGACAATTTTTAAGTAAGTAATATTTAATATAATTTCTAAAACAGTAAAAAATTTATTCAATAAACAATACTGTGGACAAAGACTTCATGACTGGGTTATATAGCTGTGATTAGATGCCTCAATAGTCATGATTACTTCAATGTTATTTTATATGGCAGAAGTTTGATAAATGGCTTTATCGAGAGTGATATGTCATTATAAAAATATATTATGAGTAGCTGAGTCTCAGCATATTTGATTTCATCAAGTAATGGTACTTTTTCATCCAATATTTAAGAAAATACCAATTTATGAAGTGAATTACTTGAACACTCCTCCCCTTCCAAAAAAAACCTATCAGAGACTAATAATGAGGTATTTACACTATCTCTATAACAAGGCACATAGTATGTCATGAGTTTTTTTTTTTCATTCATTTAAGGTTTTTTAAGGGGTTTGCAAAGAATTATATTTGTATAATTAAATCCAAAAACATATCCAAAGTCTATCAGTGAATTATAAATAGAGTAAAGCAGTTTTTTATACCATAATATCAGTGGTTTACATAATTAACAATATTTATACTCCCTGAAGAGAGATCAGAAACAAATTCTTCTTAAAACTCAGAAGTGATTTTTCACAAATTCTCTATAATGACTTTCCAATGTCACCATTCATACACCACATGCAAATTATTCTCATGATCCACTAAAGTGAACATTATTGCTACCTTGTTTGATACATATTTTGTCCAACTACAGAACTCAATAGTCAGCATTGCTTCAAACCATTGATATAACTTTTCTCCATATTGCTTATCTGTTCATACTGACACAAGTCTAACATCAACTTTGACGATAACCCTCACGATATCGGTGGAGGGTGACACAAGCAAAATCACAGTTACAGTTTCTCACATTTTCAATTTTTGCTCATAATATAACTACCAATTTTAATATAAATAGCTCCATGCACTGTGCCTCACCATTTTCAGTCACTGGCCATGAGTTTTTAATTATCTGAATTCCTGAAGCATTTTCATGCATCTTCCCACCAAGATTGAAAAATATTCTAGAAGATTCTTTATTTTGTTGTTACTGTCAGAATATTTATACATGAAGAATAGTAGCAAATAATAGAAAATCATTCAACTGCACAATTTCAGATAAGTCTTCCTCCTCTTGTAAAATCTGCTGACACTATAAATATAAAAGAATTCTAAAAATTAACTTTTTAGGATATGCAAACATATTCATAGTATATTTTATTATATAAATAAACCTATAAACTAAAAACTAATGATTAAAAACTAAATTTAATGAAATTTGTTTAACAAATGTTTAATTTATCAGGAAATGATATCAATGTTTTAAATTTAGCTTTCACTGATATCTAACAACTTACATCCAATCTCATTTAATTTCAAATTTTAATACAATTTAATTGCTTTAATTCATATCCAGAATTCTTACTTTCGTTCGAAGTGGCACAAAGTCTTGGAAATTTTTATCATAAAACTCATCTAAAGCTCTGGTATATTTACTATAGGAAATCAGCCAATTAATGGAAGGGAAATGCTTCCTTTGTGCTAATTTTTTATCTAAGCCCCAAAACACTTGCACAATACCAAGAGTTGCTGATGTCACAGGATCAGAGAAATCACCACCAGGAGGAGACACACTAATGAATAGGAATACAAAGAGATTAATAATTAAAAATATATATTGTAATATGCTTACGACATAGAATAAAATTCTGCAATTACATGAATGCAAAAATTTTTTGAAATAAATAATGACATTTGATATATAATTTTAAATCAGCAATTAACACAAATTTTAAAAATTAATGGTTTCTCATTTTGAAATTATTTAATTATTTCACGCACAGATATTTAAATTAAATCAAAAAATTGTGTTAACCCTTCAACAGTTGTTGTTGTTGCTTATGCTCGCTTGTCTGACATATAGTCAGCACATGCCCACGAAATTCGTGGCAAGGAATGCTAGATTACACCCTTCAGCAGTTGTGAGACTAAGCATTTCCTTCTTCCCAAATATGCACAATATCTGTTGGTCATAAATTTGTTATGTAAGCTTGCTTCTTTGCACCTACTGCAATGTGTACGCAAACTGAACACATCAATGACCATCAAAAGGAATCAATAATGAATTATGCAAAGTTTTCGAAATGTGAACGGAAGATTTTAGGCTACATTTCACATGTATAAATTTAGGAATGATATTTTGGTGTTTGCATTTAAGTAGAAACTACAAATGATTCAAGAATTTCATACGCTTACTTCAAATTGTCACTTCTTCATCATATTATAAGGGACACGCACAAATGTTTATCTAAAATTGAATTTGAATTATATTACCTCCATTTAAAAATTGCTAATTCAACTGTAAATTTTTCCTCATTTGATCATACATCTTGGTCTAGAACCTATACCATTTGTCAACGGCATAAAAATGTGCTTATTTCTAAATTCCTCAAGCTTACACGCCAGTCGGCTAGTCCCACCCATCTAGTTAATCTTTCCACTGTAAATGCTAACCCCATCGTTAATATCTCCAACAAGGATCTTTCGGAGGATCAGTTAAAAGTATTAAAATATAACTTCAACTTTTCAAAGACATCTAAACCTTCAGTTCCTCAAATCATCACCCCTGTTGAGAAAGCTTTTAAATTCTCCAAAATTTCAGAAACACAGAAGGATACAATCCGCCACCTAATTACTCATAACGTTAATTTTAACAACAAATCTTTGGGTTCGAATCTTAGCAAACAGGAAAGGAAGACCTTACGTGAAATTCATTCTGATACTAATATTATTATTTCTAAAGCTGATAAGGGAGGACAGATCGTTGGTATGGACAAACACACATATATTGCTAGTCTCTAACCTGATAAATGAAGGCCCATACTGCTCGATCCCTAAAGATCCTTCAACTTTGGACCTCACAAAAGTTAAAACAGCTATTAAATCTTCTCATATACTCCCAATGCAGTTGAAGAAATCACTTATTTCACCTATTACTAACTGTGCTAGGTTTTATGCTCTCCCAAAAGTCCACAAAATTGATATTCCTTTTCGACCAATTGCTTCCAACATAGGTACAGCATCACATTCTTTGGCCAAATATTTAGTTTCCAGATTTTCTCCCTTACTTGCTAACAATATTCACACTGTAAACAATTCTTCTGAAGTCATCGATAAACTTAAAGATATGTCTCCACTGTGTTCTATTATGGTTTCATTTGACATCAAATCATTGTTTACTAATGTTCCAGTCGAAAGAGCACTAAAGTGCCTTGAAACTAAGCTTCGGGAATTCAATTTCACACATACTGAAATTGATGAGGTGGTTTCGCTTACTAAAGTCTCTCTGAGTCAAACCCACTTTATTTTCCAAAGTGAATATTATCGTCAAACTGAAGGATTAGCTATGGGTAATCCTCTCAGTCCTGTACTTGCTGACATTTATATTCACTATTTTGAGGTAAAATTATTTGATAAACTATCTTTTCGTCTCTGGATTCGTTATGTACACGACACTTTCGCACTTTTTGATGGTAATAAAGAAGATTTATCCAAGATTTTATCTATTATAAATTCAATTGATCCAGCCATCCAATTCACTCTTGAAATTGAATCCAACAATTCCCTCCCCTTCCTTGATATTCTCATAATCCACAATGAAATTGATTTTAGCACTACTGTGTACTGTAAACACTTTGCAGTTTATTTACCACCCCATGCTTAGTCATGCCATCCTGTTAAGCAAAAAATGGCTCCTTTTTACTATTATGTATTCTGTACACTCAAAGTTTGTTCCTCAGAATCTTTGCTTACCAATGAACTTAATTATTTGAGAGCAGTTGGTGTGGACCAAGGATTTTCTCCCGTGATCATTGATAAAGCCATTGCAAAATTTTCAGTTTCCCATCAAAGAAGACATTCCACTGTTAGAAATAATATTAATGATTTTGCTGTGCTTGCATTTTATCCTTCTGTTAGTTATAAAGTTGCACAGATTTTCCAGAAATTCAATTTTCAAGTCAGTTTCTTCCCTATCAATAAACGATAACGTTCGACTCTAAAAGATTGCGTTTCTGACTTTAATTCTTGGGGAATTTATAGCATATTGAGTCAGTGTGGCTTGAGATATATTGGCCAAACAAAAAGAGTGTTAAAGTTTCATATCGAAGAACATGAATCTTATGTCCGAAAGGGCGAAATTAACAAGTCTTCAATATCGTATCATAGTTGGAAATTTAATCATAATTTTGACTTTGAGTCTGCAAAAATTATTCAAAAAGTTTCTTCCGCTGGTGAATTGGATTTTCTTGAGGCTTTTCATTTTCACAAAGATTTAGCATGTTTAGTGAATGATTTTAAATCCAATCCAGTCCTTCCCAATAGTTTTAAAATTCTATTAATATAACTCTTGGTTATTATTTTTGCCGATAGATGCGTTGCCTCCTCGCACATGGTACTCCCCGAGGTTTTAAAAAGCTGTTACTGAGGTTGCTTTCCCTTTCTAGAAATTTGTTCTCCTGACGAGGAGGGACCTGTAGCTGCCCTCAAAATCGATTGAGTGTTTTAATAAATGTATGCCAAATACAAGGTTGTTTCAGAAATTTTGATTGTCACATTGGCGTGTTTCTCTTCTATTCTAGTCAATTGATATTTATAAACTTCAGCTCACTGCTTTCTGAACTGTTGCCAAAAGAATAAACTTTAAGGAAGCATCCAACCTTTTATGAATGTATCTTTACTCTTCAATTCACATATACTTTTCTTTACCCTCCCTTTCCTTTGAAAGAGCAAGATAAAATAAATATCTATTCATACCTAAATATGAATAAAGTAATTTTGGGGAGGGGAGATGAAGAACCCAAAATATGATTCCTTTACAAATGCCACATACTAAAAGCAATATCAAAGTCACACTTTGTTATTTCAGCAGCTCTCCTGTCAGTATGACTGCTCTGTGAACAGAGACACCAGATGGAAAAAAGCTTTATTGACAGATAATTTTTTTAGAAAATAATGAAATACTTAACAGATATATGTTGGGCATATAAACTGATCTTGAAGGCATTACTTATATTACAAATGTGCCAGAATGAATTTGATATTGAAATTGCATATATCTGGCCAAGATTTTATAAATGTAACACTATAAATTGAATGATCCTACAGCCAGATGATCTTAAAATGATTTTTGCTGCAATAATGTTTCATTTTTGAAAATGAACTATCTTTAAATTTATCTCCACCTCCCCTTAAAAAGGTCAGCACACTCCAATAGTTCATTTATTCCAACCAGTTTCTCCATGTGAACTATTCAGATGATAACAATTTATCTTATACTTGGAGACAGGGTTTAATGCATTACACAACAGCACTATTACATGCATTAAAAAAAAAAAGACAACATAATACTTGTTTTAATAGGAAAGACTTTCCTTAATCATGTTACATGCTAGTTTATGCTAAGAATAACCTTATTAAAAAAAAATTACAATTACCATTTGCAGGTTACTGAAAACACTAATTTTCCCACTCAAATTAGATTTTGAAAACAAACAATATGCAAAATTACAGAGGGTGCTTACACATTTTTAGAACAGTTTTGAAAAAGAAATTTTAAAAGAAGTTTTGGAATAAGAATTCTTGGTAACGGCTTATTATTTGAAATGAAAATATATCATCTTCTACTTCTGATTTTATCAATGATTGATAATACAGTCAAATACCAAAAATCCGCCGACCTGAAATCCACCAACTCCTGAAATCTGCACTGACCTCTCAAAATATAAACATTGAATTTATAGGTTCCAGAAACCGCAGAATGGAGAATGAAATACCAAAGAAAAAATATTTATCCAATAATGATGTCATAATTACCGAATAATAATGATTCTGTGTTAGTGGCAGAAAAAAGATCTTAGTCCAGAAGAGGTTTTTAGTATGGATGATGTGTTCAGATGAGCCAACACTGGCATATCAGATAACCGATGATGAAATCATTGGCTCTGTTACAACTAGAAAACGATTCCGACACCGACACAGATAATGAATTTGAGAGGAGTGAGAAAATATCGTTTAATGAGGGTTTGGAACATGGTGAAAAATACCTAAAATATTTAGAACAATAGAGCTGTGTCATAGAGCAAGAGATTATGACCCTGCCGAATTTACAAAAAAAAACTTACTCTAGAGCACTTAAAACCTCTATCAGAAAAATGTTTGAAACAAGTAAAAAAAAATTAAATATTTTATTCCTTATTGGTATCCCTTATTTTTACACGTCTCTATTGCACATGTCCTTAATGCTTTAAAATATTCCTGTAATCACTAATATAAATGAATAATAATATATATATATATATGTAATAATTTAAAGCATATAATAAAATAATGTAATAATGTATATTATTGTACATAATAATTTAAGTAAATGTATTTAATATGCCTTATTTATTTTGCACTTTTAGTCTGAATATTATGATTTGGCTTTTCTGTCCTGAATCCGCAAAATCCTAAAATCCGCACAACCTCTGGTCCCAAGCATTGCGGATTTCTGAACTTCTACTGTACCACTGACTTTCCAATACATTCAGAATTTCAAAATGTCATTATTAGCCTCTTTTATTATAGATCCTATTTTGAAAAATAAACTTAAAATGATACTGTGCTCAGTTCCCTTTATGTATTGATTTTAGGCTCACAAAATTTCAGTTTCTGAAGAAATTGACTACATTAGGCATTGCTAAGTTCTGCTGGAAGTAAATAAATATTTATAACCTAATAAAATAAAGGTACTCACGCTCCAACTATAGTCACACTTCCTTCACGTTCAGGATTACCAAGGCATTTAACTCTACCAGCACGTTCATAGAAAGATGCTAATCGAGCTCCAAGATATGCAGGATAACCAGAATCTACAGAAATGCAATTATTTTTATAAATATTGTAACATCATAGTTCCAATAGCACATTAACATTAAAACTATGAGATAAGTAGACAGAACCAGATCAAAAAGTATAATAAAGTATGCATGACTTCATTTGTAGGCATACCTGCAGGCATTTCAGCCAGACGCCCAGAGATTTCTCTAAGAGCTTCAGCCCATCGAGAGGTAGAATCAGCCATCATTGAAACATTATATCCCATATCACGGAAATATTCAGAGAGGGTGATACCTGATAGATTTAAATATACAAAGAACTTTTAGACATCAAAATTATTACACTCAGCATAAAAATTAGAATGTTTTCATCGTTATATCTTACAGAATAAAATCTCAATTTTTTTTATTTAAAAGAAGACAATCAGCTAAAATAAACAAATATTTTAATATAGTATAACACACCTTAAATAAGTTGATATTAGCAAATCAGACTGACTATCAGGTATGTATATATCAACAGGTATGTATACCTTGTTGACCACAAAAGGTGGTTATCATCGAACTATGAAGCTGGCAGAGATTCCATCATATTGTGCCAATCACTCATGCAAAATTCTGAGCCACACTTCAGTTTGCAACTCAGTTTCCACCGAATCTACTGCTGCTGAAGTAACTGACCCTCTTTGTTTTTGTGCTTTGCTTCATAAGGCTTTTTATTATTTTGTTAGAGCATTCAGTTCTACAGAAAGCTCCGTTAATATGAGGAGAAACTTCCTGCAGGTGATTGTTACAATCTATTACTGTTTTGTGGGCCATATTAAGCTGTTTTTCTCCCTTTCAACAGACATTAATTATTTTGCCTTTTAAAACAAACAAGAGTTTGATCACAAATGTGATTCTACAGCCATTTTTTCTCCCAATATGCAATAACTGTTCATTCATATTCTTGTTCATAAAAACAAGAGTGGTTTATTGAAAATCAATCAAGATTACATCAAATGAAACTGCACATGTTATGAACATGTTGTGACATTACGCTTATCTTTAATTGGTACTAAATCATGCTACTTGGCAACAGTTTCAAGGTTGACAAGATGATAAATATGTAAATACTGAATATCAAAATAAAGAATTAGAAATCAATGCTAACTTTTCCTGATAAGCTGAATTTTTATTACTGAAATTTTTTTCTGCTCCCTTCAGTTTTGGCTTACCAAAATTTAATTTCATTTGAGAAAATGATGATCAGTATACAAAGACACACAGAGAATTCCTAAAGGTACTTCTTTATTATTAAGGACCCCCATTATTTAAAAGTTGCCAGAATTATAACATATTTTTATTAAGTAAACAAACAGAAAAAGAAGAAGTTAAAATAGTATTTATACTGAGTAATCCAAATATAAATAGTTGTAGTTAACTGAAAAGATTTTAAATGAAATAATTATAAATAAATTTATAAGCTAACACTTTTATATCTGGGAAAACACTTTTTTATTAAATATCAGAAT
Source organism: Stegodyphus mimosarum (assembly GCA_000611955.2). Lineage (NCBI taxonomy): Eukaryota > Metazoa > Arthropoda > Arachnida > Araneae > Eresidae > Stegodyphus > Stegodyphus mimosarum. The sequence goes on from KK115202.1 coordinate 82,484, forward strand.
ATTACTCTACAGCGAGAATGGAAATTTATGGTATTTTATTATAATTTATAATAGACATTCAGAATGCTTATTATTTATAAATTAACTTTGAACTTTTTTTAAAACTCAATAGTATTAAAATGAGCTTTTTAATTCTTCTCATATTGTTAATATGCAAGGGTATTTCAAACAAGAAGTCTGAAATAACTTCAGTTATTATTCGCAGATTGATTGTCCTCAACTGCTGACCGGCCAAAGGTTGAAGTAATCCATTATGATATAAAATTAGGTAACTGTTTCTAAGTCTTTTGAGTGTAAGGTAAAGAAGTTCAAGCGTAAAATTTCACTGTAAAGTTAAGTGTAAAATATATTCACATTTATTAACCTAATTATATATAATATTTATACTTTCAATAAATACGCACAGATTCTTTATCATATTCATGAAGTTTTCCTCATTACTATGTGTTGAGTGGTTAATGCAAAAAGTGGCCAGTCTTTGGCATTTTAACATGCAAGTTCTGACTTCTTTGTCTAACAGAAATTGTTTCATCTTCTATAATAAAAATTGGTAACTATCTTCAAAGCAATAAAAGTTTGACTATGCAGAACAGGATTAACACGTAACTGGGGAAGTGCAGACAGAGACCACTACAGGTGTTGTTCTTATCACTCCTTTTCTATATTTAGTCCGAGTGGATTCTCCTGCTAGCTTCTCCTTTTGTGACCTTAATAATTCTCACCCATTACTAATTAATTAATTAATTATTAATTACTAATTAATACTACAATTTTTGCACTTGCTTCATTGTGAAATTCTAGTCCTTTGTCTGAGAGCCATATGTCAGACCACACTTCCCTCTCAGCATTACGATTTCTGTCCCAGGTGGAAACATGGCTTGAGACTCGGTTTGAGAAATATTACATACCCTTCTGATTCGCGTTATGCAGAATAGCTGCAAAAAATTTTTGATGAAGTAGGAAGTGAATTTAGCGATGAAGATGAATGCCAAGATTTTGCAAATGATATTGATTGATATTTTTTGCAAGAACATAATGATATTACTGATAGTTATAAAGTACTGTCATTTTTTTATGTTTCATACAATATTTATATTTTTCATCTGAATGTATCTATCATATGTTAAACTAATAGAAAATTATTATTCCTAAAAATAATAGTTATTTTGGTTTGTTTTGCATAATTTACATTTGCAAGTGGTTTTTCATACAAAAAAATCATGTTGCAGAAAAGATATTCTTTATGTTGATTGATTTCTTTGTAAAATATTTTTTCCCCCTGCTTGAAGTAAGTGTTTATAGAATGTATGGGTAAATTAGAATTTTAATACTTTGATTAGAACTTTTTATTTAAATCATAACAAGATGTGGTCTCTGTGACCGCACATCCCCAGTTATGTCCCATTATTTGACCTCCCCTGTTACAGGTTAATAATATGAAATACAATGCAGACATGGTTTAAACACATTTTAGCATTAGCATTTAATCCACTATATATGCATCTTTGAAAACACACTTAAATGCCTTTACTAATGGATTTCTAGAATTACTAATAACTTTTGGAAGCCCCCCATCAATAAAAATTAATCACAAACATTAATCTTCAAAATTACAAATTCATACATCTTATTTAGATACTGTCAGAGAAGATTTACTTAATTAGACTTAAATTCATCAATAATGAAAGATATAACACACTACACACAAATTTAATTATGTATACAGGACGGTATTTTAAATATGAATCTGCAACATCTATTCATAGAGATTAATTGAAACAAGGATTGCAAAATTTCAGAGGGCAATTTATAATAATAAGTTTGTACCTGTATAAATAGATGCTTCTCTTGCAGCCACAGGCATGTTTGAGGTATTGGCAACAAGTGCAGTACGTTTCATTATAGATTCAACATTTCCTTCAATTTCTACTGTCAACTAAATGCACATACACAAGGAAAACAAAAAATGACCATGTAAGCAGGTTCTAAATAAAAATACCAAAAAACTAAATATTTTAAAATTAAATGTGCTCACATTATATATACTATACAAAATCCAAAATCCAGAATCGGCAGAACTTTAATGGTTACAGATTTAAAAAATTTGGAGATTTTAGAATATCAGCTTAAATCTAATAAAATAACACGCTGAAACTACAAAATAAAAAATATTCTTTTACTAGTACTTCTTTAGAAAAGAGGCATTTTGCACAAAGAAGGATTTTTTCAAAGTAGTGACAATTTAATTTTGGTAAAATTACAATGTGACTTGAAACCAAAATAGTGAAAACTATATATTCTACATATTGTCGCCATTCCACTGACATGTTTGAGGCATTATCATTATCACAGTAAGACTTAAATTATATTACCTTCATTAGCATTTTTTCTCGTATTCCATTAATTGGAAAATTTTGCTTGTGATAGTTAAAAATGCACAGCATCATGAAATTTGGTAGCTGGCTATAAATTACATGAAGCATTTTAAAAAATATCTTGCAAAAACCAGACATCAGACTCTATATTGAAATGTTTCCAGAATTCTTGGATGGTCTTACTGATGACTCTGATGTCATCCTTGATGTGATATTTTGTACCTGCATTTCAGTGCATACAAAATTCTGATAATCACTGGCTGATTAAAAGATCTGCAGTTTTGGGAGAAAGAGTAAAAACAAAGATGTTATCATTTATAAAACTATAATTCTGAAAACATTAATAACAGCTACATTACTAATTAATACTACTAATAGGTCATTACTAATACGACAAAATAATAAGCCGTCTCTAATCAGAAAATTAAGGAAGAGCACAATTTGCTGTGTAGACTGCACTGAAGTTTCTCAGAATTTAATTTTTTCTCCCTTTCCTTCTGGCATGGCAACAAAAGAAAAACCAGTATGGGCATCCCACTCCAAATAAGTGTGTATTACAGGGCTCTGGTTATTGTTTAGGTGGGACAGAAAAATGCTAACCCATCTACAACCACCTCAAAAGCTGAAAGTGTAGTCATGACTAACATTAATACATCATCGATCTAAGTATTGTCATTGGCCATGGTGTGATTCCCTAGCCAGGAAGTGTTTAAAGTGACATATAGAATCTCGGTCAGAAGAAAAAGTGCTTTTATGTCACATCTGCTTTTCTTAAGTACCGCTTTATTTTTAATTCTCAGACTTTGTAAAGAAAAAAACATTATTAAAAAATGCCAGATATTAGATCATTCCAGATATGAAATGCTTGGATTTTGGAATTTATATTGTATTTTGTATACTGGAAGAGTGCTCTCAAATTGTTAGGAAATAAGAAGACTTTTAAAAGGTATCTCCAGAGTGTAACTTAAATAATTTCTTAATTTTACAACTGCAATCATCATCTTGATGCTTTATTCAATATCAAATGAAAATTAAATTCCTTTTTAAAACTTTGGTCCAAAAGTAATTTTATTTGTCATTTAATAAATTCACTATGCTTTTATAGTTCCAATTAAAGGTACTTGTTTAAGAAAAAGATTTTGCTCAAATATGCACAAAAATATAAAATTTGAAATTAAAAGGTTAAAAAAAGGCATTCACCATTTTTCTATTTACTAACTATAGGAGATTACATGAATACTGATAAATTAAGAAAGAAAAGTATATTGAGCAAATAAAAAAACTTAAAAAAAAATAAATAAATACCTGTGGAAAGTCTCGAAGTACTTCAGCCATTTCATTTCCTCTCTCTCCACAACCGACATATATAATTACATCACTATTAGAAAATTTAGATAAGGACTGTGAAATAACAGTTTTACCACAACCAAAAGCACCTGGAATTGCAGTGGTTCCACCCTGAACACAACTGTAAGAACATATGCTTTGAATTATTCCATGCTTATCAACAGAATCATTACAGTGCTTATTACATAAATTCATCAATCAAAATTTATATATATTGGTATGAATTTTGAGATATTGTCACAAATTTTGTACATATGTAAATAATTTGAGTGAAATTATATATAAATTCTAATATCTCTTGTGTAATGCAAGATGAAAGGCCTCAGCCTTACTGGAAAAATAGTGATACCGAGTTAAGTCCATTTACCCCAGGTGGTGATGGCTTTAGTTTTAAAAAGATACAACCTCTTTGCCACTGTTGGACCCAACTCATTAAATATTTCAGCTTTATTACAATGATCATTTTATAAACTACAAACATAATGTTTAAATTCTTTATGTTTACATGCTGAACAACATTATACTAAAATGCTCTTGCAAAAGTTCCAAACAGTACTACAGTGTAACAACTATGAAACAGAAACATGTAAACCTAATACCTTAAATTAGGCAAAATTTAACATTATATAGTTGTAGATAAGTAAATTTAAATTGAATTTAGCCTAATTTTAAGTAACAGCTTTCAAAATACAGTGTGCTATTTGCATAAAGGAGAGTTGCACATACATTAAGAATTTAAATATATGCACATTTTCAAATTTCTACAGGTTCAAAATTTTAAAACTGAACACAAAAAAATTGCCATTTGCAACATATAAATTAAGGAATACAGACTGACCACCAAAAATACACATAATTTACTTACGGAAACAGTGCATCAAGAACACGCTGACCAGTCAGTAGGGGATGGTTAGCAGCAAGCTTTTCTGTAACAGGACGAAGCTGCCTGACAGGCCACACTTGAAGCATGGAAAATTGTGACTTTTCACCATCAAACTCTGTTTCTAATATGATATCCTGGAAGATAATTTTAAATGTTCAGTAACATTTTAAATGAAAATCTAAACAATGATATGTTTGAGATATGTACACTGCGCAAAAAAAAACGGTGGGGGGGCTGTTCTATATTTCCCATTCTTCTGGGCCGATTGACGAAATTCAAATTGCATTTTTCATGTCTCAAAAGCATGACCTAGGATATGAATTAGATTTATATATACCATTATTCTAATATAGGTATTTTGACACAAAATCGGAGTGTTTTTGAAAGGACACAGCAATATTTTTTTTCATGTGTCTATTCTATGACTAAAATTATACCAAAATGCCAAAACTTGGCAGTAGTTTTTGAAAAATTAGCTCTAAAAATTTTAGCTCCTCCATGTTAAATGTATTTGGTATATATTTATTAATATCTCTTGTTTTATTAAACTTACTTGATTCTTCCTTTCACATTTGGAAATTACGGTTCATTCCAAATAAAATTCTGCCATTTTTTTATGATTTATTTTTAAAACTTGTAGTTTTAAATAATTTTTATAAATTTTTCAAAAAACATTTTGATTAATTAGCCTAGAAGCTCTTTATGATTATCTTAAAGTAGATGCATTTCTAAGCATACCTGCAAAAAATTAGGGTTTTTTATTCAAAATTTCCTAATATATATGTGAATTTGCATATTTTGAAATTTGGCATATTTGTTAAAAGTGATAACACTACATGTGGTTTATGTATTTTGTTCAAATTATTTGATAATAGTATAATGATGACCTTTTTTCTGCTCACAACACAATGAAAAAAGGAAGGGAGAATAGGTTGCCATAAACTAAGAAGTTCTGCAAGTGAATTATTCTTGGCACAAACTGAAAAAAACGTGCCAAGATAAATTTTTAAATTTCTCCATAAACTTCTCACCAAATTTTATAAAATTTAATATCTAGGCATAATTTCAGCCATAGAATCGAAATTTGGAAAAAAATTGGCATGTCACTTCAGAAAAATATGCCATCTAATGGTGAATCAAGCACTTTGCACGAAGTGAATATATGAGTGATTTTTCGCAATACAGCTTTTGGTTTCAGTGCGAAAAAGACTCAAAATGGTCTATTACATCATCAAAGTACCATTTGGAAGAATCTGTAAAGTGACAACAGCCATATAGAAGCAGGGCAGATAATCATGGAAGCAGCGAAATGTGTGATTATTTCAAGTTTCTCTACACAATGGAAATCATTTCAGAACTTGGGAATATTGTAAAAAGGTCTAGACAAGGTAGTAGATGAACAACAACTGCTTCTTAAAACTGGTCTCTGACACTGCTCGTCATAATGGGAAGTCTACTTCTGGACAGTTCAGAAATTGCAGCTGCCACTAGAACTGTCATATCACAGTAAACTGTGTACAGAAGTCTAAATGAAAAAGGTTTTTCATTTAGAAAATCACATGTATGTGTTTCACTGTCTTCATAACAAAAGAGAAATCCTTTTCAAAGAACATCAGTATTGAGAAAATACCAGTAGTCTGATGTCCTTTTTACTTATGAATTGACGTTTAACATGATAACATGTGGATGGAATCAGTAATGCAAAATCTCCCTTCGAATATAATGGAACCAGATCACTTCAGTAATGCATGTGTGATGGTATGGGCCAGAATAAGGATCAACGGACATGCGTCACTACACATTTTCAATAATAATTCTCTATAACAGTTTACCACCAGAGTATTTCTTTACAGCAGTTTTCTCTATACTTTCATCTCTGACTGGCCAGAGATATTATAATGAGTTCTTAGAACCTTTTGTAAGATTTTTTAAAGGTGCATATGGATCTAACTTTTTTTTAATGGACAATAATACTTGCCCACATCAAACAAACCTTTTTGATGAATTCCTTCAAACTGAGGACATTGAGCGAAAACTGTGGCCAGCAAAATTTCCTTATCTTAGTCCGATAAAGAATTTATGAGACTACCTTGGAAAAGCAGTTACATAGACATCATCATCTTATAGACGTAAATGCTTTGATGCACATAGCTGGGAAATGGATTTCAGTTCCCCCAAATTGTGGTGAATGTTATTGGGAGGAAGAAAATACGTTGTGCTAAGTATGTACAAGTCAGGGAAAGTTACACTCTATATTAAATTCCCAAGCCTATTTTCTTTTCAGAGTTAGTCTTCCCCCCTCTGAACTCTTGTTATGTATTATATATTTCAGTTGTGATTTAAAATGTTTTAAATGTAATGATTTAACTTATTTTTGCTTCAGACTTAAAGATTAATTTCTTGTTATTTTTGTAGTTGAACTTAAGTTTCCTTGCCTTGTTGAAAAGTAATTGTTGTCATTTAATTTGTTTTCTTGACAGTTTTGGTTAACGCTGATTTTTTTAAGTTGCTTGAGTAATTAATTTTTCTTCTTTTACTTTTGGTTGGTTAACTTTTTAAATTTTTGTTTAGTTAATATTTTTCTTAACTTGATTGTTAATGTTAATCTCTTGTTAAGTTGACCCTTGAGGTCATTTTTTTAAAGTTCTTTTAAAGTTTTGTTTACACAAGTTGGTGTTTAAAGTTTTAATTAAGTTTTAATGTGCTCCCTTTTCTGCTAAATTTGAGATCCATATTTTCTGACTATGGTGGTTGTTTTGGTGTTGTGGAGAACATAAAATTTTTTCATACTTAATTATTATATTTTAATTGAAGTAATTTTTATTTCCTTACTACGGTGGTCGTGTTTGGTGTTGTAATAAACCCAAGAAAATTATCTATGTAATTATTATATTTTAATTGAAGTACTTTTGAGCATTGAAGTTAATTTGTGTATTAAATAAAAAAAACTAATACCATATTCTTTTGAAAACTTTTCCGTTGCCTTGTGGAGATTCTTTATTTACGACCTTGTTTTTCACGCCAGTCTGGAAGCGAAGTCTGGGTCTGGGAAGCATCTGTCAACAAGAAGAACTATTGCACCCTGCTGGAGAGGGTAATTTCAACGTTACATATTCTACACCAAGGTCGAGGGGACGGGGTGTTTTCCTTACTTGCAGGCTTTTCCAATACAGGATTGGGACCCCTCGACGAGGCTAGTTCTGCTGAGAGGTGACTGACCTTGGTGGATCAGCGATTATTCGCCAATTTCTGGAGTTCGAACTACATTGGCTTCACCTTCCTGTGTGTTTTCCCCCTGGGGTTGCCGGGCGGTTGGCCAGTTTCTTACCATCTAAAATCGCCAAACGAACATTTTGGCGAAAGGAGTAAAAAGGCTGGGAGCTAGCTACGAAGGACAGACGGAGACTGGAGTGGGGAGAGAGACGTTTGCGACGACGAAAAAGTACTATCTGTTGTCCACGAGAGTTGCTGTCTGCATTCCTAGAACGATGTATGAAGGAAATGGAGAAGAAAAACCACCTACGTTGGGTAACGAAATGAGGACGAATCCCACATAGAAGGGGCGGAAGGCTTCGAAGCTACCTTTTCCTGTTCAGATTTCTAATTTTTTATTCTTTTCCTTTTAAAAAAAAAAAAGCGGCTTCGCTGCGACGTAGAAGAGGTTCACTTGTCTGCGATGAAAGCCATCATGTATCTTCAATGTTTCTCTTCACTGTTTGGAACGGTATGAAAATTCTGTTTATGTTATTACCACACCACCACCACCTATGTAAAAATTGTGTTAAGGCAGTTATCTCTTAATAAATTCTATATTTAATTTTAACTTTTCTTGTAATGTTTTCACTTTTAAATTTAGAACACTGGACCCAGTAGCATTTAAGCACACAACGCATTAATTTAATTAATTCTGTTGTAGCTAAATTTTTACCACTATTTACTGTCTTTGAAAACCAGTTTTACTGGAGATATTGTGTTTATCACGTATGTCACAAACTTTACATATTCATGTTATTTAGAATGGTTATCCAAATATTGACTTTCATTTGATATTGAACTTAAAACATAAACTAAACTCTTAAGTATAAAAAAAAACTCCAACACTCTCCTTGTAACATATTACCATTTTTATTGTTTCATGCTACAATTTTATCTCATATGCAGTGTTGTTAAATATTTTCTTTGCATTTACATGTTAAGATTCTGTGCATCAATGTACACAACATCATAACATGTAGCGTGGGACATTTTTACTGTTTCATGCTACAATTTTATACCATATGCAGTGCTGTTATATATTTTCTTTGGTATAGTTTGACTGCCTCAAATGCAAACTTGGCTGGCATTTTGCCAAAACACACAGAATCATCCAAAAGGGTGTTAATTATGTGCCACAAGTTGAGAGGTTAAGTCCTCTCTTCACGGGAAAGAGGGTATTTATATGACACAGGAAAGGAGGAAAAATTGTCTTTCACACTTCTTTCTTTTAGTAGTATTATTTTATTATTTAAGATTCACATTGATTTGCAACCCTAACCAAGAATGTTGGCATCTTTATTTTTTTTTATTTTATTTGAAATTATAATTGCAGTTACATTACAATGAAATTTACTTATTGTGCTTTATTATAATAAAATGTATATATAGCAAAACTAATTTGGAAAACACGTGTATTTTTATGAATATATAAATAAATGCACAAAATTAAACACAATGTAATAAAACAGCTAATTATAAATGATGATCAGCTTAGATTAATTCAAACACCATGGAAACAAACAGGGAAAATAAGAGGGAAAGAATTCCTAAGATATGATTCCTGTCCATCCACCCTATTTGAGAATAAATCAGCCCAAATGGTGCATGCGTGTTTGCACTCATGGTTGCGGCTGAGGCAGTCAAAATATATACACATGTTATGATGATGTGTATCATGCCACACAAATTCATAAAGTTCCTAGTTTCTGAGAAATCCAGTATTTTATGCACGTAAAGATAATTTTGAACTTGATTATACACTGGCAAGGATTTCAATTGAATTTCAATTTTCGTCTTTGTGAAAAAGTAGTTCTAAATTTCTTACTTTATGTCTTCACTATACATATGCCTACATACATTCTAAATTAAAAGTAAACATCTGGAAGAACACTGGCAAACATTAGGCAAAGGCTAACCACATTCTCCCCCTGAAACTACGAAATCCCACACAGGGGGAATAGTGAAATGGACTGATTTTTCACCGTCTAGTTTTTGTACCACTCTGAGGGTAATTTATGAGCTTAACTGAAAATTATCACAATAAAACTATTTCAATTCATTTAATAATTTTCTTTTATCAATAATAAACACAACTGTAACTTTTAAATTTTCATGCAACTTTTTTTTTAAAGTTAAAAAGCAAGCTTTTTCAAAAAAAGTATGAATTTGACCTGGAACATTACATAACAGCAAAATATGAATTTGACCTGGAACATTACATAACAGCAAAATATGAATAAGAGTATTTTCTGATTATCTACATCCTCACAAAATGTCAGCAATAAGTACTGGTGATTTTTTGTGCTCTGTTCATACATCATAATGAAAACACACATTTCATAACAAATAAAAAATTTTATACAAGCAAAAATCTATATGGCTGACATTTATATTTATATAGCCAGTGGATATTGTTCAGTGAAAGAAAGACTAAATATTAAGCAAATAAATCCGCATGTATCCAGACATGCATATGATATGTGCAAGCATGAGTTGGCTATTGTTAAATGCACCCATATTTAAATATGTGCTAAAAACATGGCAATTCTATCAAATACCGAAACCTTGGAAACAGGTATTTGAAAATTATCTCTGAAGAAACAAATGCTCCAGAACAAGTGAAAAATGCAATTTTTATGGAAAAGTAAAAATAATTTATTCATTAACCTATTAATATTAATTATTTCATGTAAAATAAAATATTGTTTTATATAAGCATATAATTTGTATCATTTTATTTATTTCACATTAAACCTATTCAGCAATTACTAGTGGCTTCTAAATATCATCAAATATACTGCCCATAATACCAGGCCTTAATTCAACATTTACCTGTTCATAGTACTGGATCACTAACAATGATACCAGTTAAGGAACTTCTATGGAATATCTTCATTTACCACAAAATAATTTTGGATCATTGAATGAAAAAAAAAAAATAACTTACATCAACAGTATAATTTCCTGGTTCTGCGATGTATACAACACGACCTAAAGCTCTTGGTGGCAACATAATTTTGTGCTTTATTAGAGTATTTTCACGAACAATTCCATAAATATCTCCACCAGTAATATGGCTGCCAACCTACATAAGAATAATATCAACGTTGTTAAATACAAATTTTGTAAATACACACAATGAAAACGCAAGAGATACACGCCGATGTGGAAAATAAGACAGGCAAATTGACAACCTTGTATTCAACATAGATTTTGTAAAATCCCAACAGATTTTGAGGACAAAACGTTTTCCCCTCCATCAGGAGCAAAAAATTCTGCAAAAGCGAGAAAGCAAACATCGATCATATTCATACCCACAGGAGACGCAGTGAAAGAGCCGATAGCGCCATCTATCAGCAGAAACAGTAACGAAAAATGAAGCGTTAAGTCAGAATTTTGAAGGCATTAGGCAAGCCTGGATTGGAATTGAAGTCATTGACTAAACAGAATAAATTTTTGTGAATGTGAAAAGCTTCAAGAAAATCCAAAATAAATGTGAAAAAAAAGAACAAATTTTTGTGAATGTGAAAGCTTCAAGAAAATCCCTGTTAAAATTATCCAGCCTTCTAGATAATTTTAACAGAACCCAAATCAAAATTGTGATTGAATTTCCAACTATGATTAGCTATTGAAGATTTGTTAATTTTGCCTTTTCAGACGTAAGATTCATGTTATTTTATGCAAAACTTTAATGCTCTTTTTGTTTGGGCAATATAACATAAGCCACACTGACACGATATGCTATAAATTCTAAATGAATTGAAGTCAGAAATAGAATGTTTAAGAGCCGAACCTCGGATTTTATTTATAGGCGAGAAAACAACTTGGAAATTAAACTTGATTAAAATCCATGCAATTTTGTAACTGATAGAAGGATGAAAACTTAAAGCTATTTCCCCATTGCACTTCGTTATTTGTTTCCCAAAATGAATATTAATGCCAAATTGAAGGACTAGCTATGGGTAATCCCATCAGTTTTGTACTTGCTGACATTTGCATGCACTATTTTGAGGTCAAATTATTTGAAAAACTATCTTTTCGTCTGCGAATTCGCTACATAGACAACACTTTTGCTCTTTTTGATAGTGATAAGGAAGACTTAATCAGATTTTATCTGTTATAAATTCGATTGACGCAGCCATCCAGTTCACTTTTGAGACTGAATCTGATAACACACTGCCTTTCCTTGACATTCTTATAATCCACAATTTTCAGCACAATTATTTACTATACAACCTTTTCTGTTTGTTTACCTCTTCATGCTAAGTCATGTCATCCGGCTAAGCAGAAAATGGCTTCTTTTTACTATTATGTATTTTAAGCTCTCAAAGTTTGTTTCTCAGAATCTCTTCTTGCTAAGGAACTCAATTATTTAAGATCTGTTGCCCTTGACCAAGGATTTTTCTCCTGTAGTCATTGATAAAGCTATTCGAAAGTTCTCATCGTGACATCTAAGAACACATTTTGATGTCAGAAATAACATTAATAACCTTGTTGTACTTCCATTTCATCCTTCTTTCAGTTACAAAATTACACAGATTTTACACAAGCTTAATTTTCAAGTTGTTTTCTCACCTATAAATAAATTCCGAGGTTTGACTCTTAAAGTTTCTATTTCTGATTTTAAATCTTGGCCAATTTACAGCATATCATGTCAGTGTGGTTTAAGTTATATTGGCCAAACGAAAACAGGATTAAAATTTCGCATAGAACATGAATCTTACGTCCGAAAAGGCAGTTGGAAATTGAATCACAATTTTGATTTGGGTTCTGCTAAAATTACCCAAAAAGCTGGTTCTATTAGGGAATTGGATTTTCTTGAAGCTTTTCACATTCACAAAAATTTATCCTGTTTAGTCAATGACTTCAATTCCAATCCAGTCTTGCCTAATGCTTTCAAAATTCTACTAACTTAACCCTTCATTTTTCGTTACTATTTCTGCCGATAGATGGCACTGTCGGCTCTTCCACTGGTCACCTGTGGGTATAAATATGATCGATATTCACTTTCTCACTTTTGCATAATTTTTTGGGCCTGAGAAAGAGGGACCCCGTTTTGCCCTCGAAATCTATTGGGATTTTACAAAATCTACGCCGAATACAAGGTTGTCCATTTGCCTGTCTTATTACACACAATAAAATTTAAATTCCTCAACAGCATAAGCATTTTCAGTAAATACTTTTGGCGTTATCTAAAACTTCGAATCACTTTTCAATACACATAATCCAGAAATCTTCCACTTAACAAAGCATTAACAGAATATTGGTAACAAATTATTAAAATTTAACTACAAAATATGAATATAACTGATATTCATAGAAAAATATTAGTCATGATACTTCATCATAAACAAGCTCAATATAGCTGTTAATAACTATTCTAGTTAATAAACTTAACATTAGATAAAAAGAATAGCATTAAAAAGTTTCATAAAACCTATAACATATAAAATTTATTGCTTAGTTTAAAAGAACAGAAATTTTACAGATTCTTAGTTTTGTGAAATATGCAAGATTATTTCCACCTGAAGTATGCATGTAAAGAAAAATAATCAAATCAAGAAGAGCTCATGCTGCATTCAGGAGCACAAATACCATGAATACTGTTGAAATAAATTTTAAAAATGTTTACATACATTTATTTTTAAAACACTAAAAATTGATGTTTCAAATTTGTTATTATAATTGCATGTATTTTATAATGCTCTTGCTGCTCAGTATTTTTAATCAGGTAAAAAAAATGTATTAAATGACACTGACAAAATTCGCTCTGCATAGAAAAAGTAGATTAAAAAATTAACATTAATATATGATACTGACAAATCTGACCAAAAGAATCAATTAATAAATTATTTAAACAATTTTTATAAAATAAATGGTTTAAGATGACACTCACTTTATAACCAACTGGAGTGAATTCCCATGAAACATCTTTGCTTAAGGCAGGAATATTTACACCTCTTGGTATGTAGATGCTTTGAGTTATTTCATTAATGTCTTTTAAAGGCCGCTGAATACCATCAAATATACTGCCCATGATACCAGGCCCTAATTCAACAGACAGAGGTTTACCTGTCCGAAGTACTGGATCACCAACAGTAACACCAGCTGATTTAAAGTTAAGGAATTAATTTTTTAATTTCTTCATTTATCATAGTCTGGTTACTCACAAAACTCCAAATGCTCGAACTAACAGATTACAGTTCAACTGTATATACTGAAAATCTGAATAATTGAGCGTTTTCCATTAACAAACCAATATGTAGTATTAATACACAATGCAAGTGAAGATATTTTACTTTTGTTTATTGTATTTTATTTCAAAAAAGAGTATACAATAGAAAACAATTTTTTTTAAAAAACTGTACAACAAATTTTTACTTATTACTGAGACTAATTTTAATATTAGTCTAAAGTTCAATGCATTACATTTCAACTAAAATAAAACCAGTATTTTAATTACTCACTTATTTACACTCCTAAAACTAAACAGATTACCCTGTTTTCATTAATTCTAGAGTAAATTAATGGAAGATTGACTTAACTATAACTTAGTCCAGTCAACTAAAATCTACCATCATCTTTCTAAACATGTAAATAATTTGTACACAAACCAAATTAAATAAAAAATAAATGCTTATGATTGAATTTAATCTTATATTTTAACCAAGCATTTATACTATATATGCTAATCAAAATCCTTAAATTACACAGAAATTATAAAATACAATAAAATATTCCTATTTAAATGAAAAAAAATTATATTTAAAACATATGAACAAACAATAAAAGAAGAAGCATTCATATAACTGTAATTTGTGAACATTAAAATAATTTATTGAACTATTTTGATTATACAGTAAATCAAACACTGGTGCACAAAACTTAAAAGAGCTAACAGCATTTTATACAACATAAGACAAATAAAAAAGAAAAAAATATTACGATCTGCAAAAGTTAAAAGCAAATGACAACATGCAAATGTTCAAGAAGATGTCATACAGATCATGAAGAAAAATGGTGCAGAGAAAAATGGCATACAAGTATGTTTTCCAAGCAAAAACAAGTGTACACATTTTTTTTAACATGTTCAAGCAAGTTGTTACTATATTGCAGATGAGAAAATGTCTGGACAATATATTTGACTTCTTCATACATAGCCACATTACTAGCAAGCTGAAAAAAAGGCTCAATAAAACAGATACTCAATAAAACCTATGTTGTTTTTCAGATGCAGACGTCCTGAAAAGATTTTGTACTTGAATTAAATTTGTGCTTCATTCTTCCCAGCATGTTAACTTCTTTTTATAGAATATATTCCTGATAATGTTGAACAGGTAAACCTAAAGCTATTTAAAACTTACAATGAGCTTCTTCTAAGTTCTTTAAGATTTTGATTTAAATGTGTGTAAAGACTATTAACTTTGATTTGTATTCTATTTGTGTTCTACTTCAGTTAGGCAATCTCTCTAACTTGTTCAATAAAAATTTCATAGTTATTCTAAACTTATGATTCTTTAATTAAACTGCACTAAATATAGGACAGTGTACTCAAAAATTTAACCGTGTTAAATGCATGATACATCAGATAAACACTGGATCTTTATGAAGTAAAAATTATTAAAATAGAAGTGAGGAAAAACTGAAGAGTAGCTAACAAAAAAATAAATAAGTAAAATAATAATAATGAAGCTAGATCGCAAGACATTCTGGTTGCAGACTCAGAAACAAATACTAAAAAAGATATAAAGAAAGTAAAGATGAAAACAATACAGTAAGGTTTAGTTGCATCGAGAAAACAGGAATACACAAACAATGAACATATCCAGTTTTATTGACATATGAACTTTATGTAGACATTTACTTACATGAGGCACGTAACAAGACACTCAAAATTAATTTAAAAAAAAATGGCCAAAGAAACACCTTTTTTTCATTTTCTACACACCCACTGAAAAGTATTCATCAGGCATAGCGTTATGTAACCAAAATAATTATAATGTAACCAACAATACTGACAAAAGATATTTATGTATGAACCCAGGTAAGCATGTCTGTTTTGGGTAAGCAATGCATATGTTGTATGGATGTTGTATAATTCTTTGATATTTTTTAGGGGGGAAAAACACCAAACATGAGAAAATAGTAGCACAAAAAAATTACACAGATTTCTAAGAAAATAGATTTAATTACTGATGCTTCTTGCTTTTTAAATTTTATTTGTGGATTTTTTTTTTTTTTAAAGGAATTCTTGGTCCACCACCACTTTTGAAAATGGCTCTTGCCTTTGATGAAGAATTAATTATTAACAAGTTCCCAAAGTGGGCAACGAATTCACAACTTTTCAACAGAGGTGCAGGTAATCAGAAAGTAGCGGGCAACGAATTTGAAACTTTTCAACAGAGGTGCAGGTAATCAGAAAGTATCAAACAGCCACAATAAATTTGAATCCATCATATATTTAATATAGCATTACAAGTGCTTCTTCCATTCCAAACATAAACTTTATTATATGCAATATATGTAGCACTCCTATCTGTCTGTCTAGTTCAGTCATCAGCAGAAATATAAAGTGAATAATGAATCTATTAAAAAAATGAAGGTCGCCTTCAGATTTCATATTATGCCCGAAAAGGCATTTTTTTAACATTTTGTGCGTTAACTTTATTACATATCACACTAAAGCCACATTAAATTCAGTTCCACAGCAATATCACAAAATATTTAAAAACAGCATATCTTTAGAATTTCTGATACACAGTCTTGGGCACTGGAGATAAAAATGTTATTTTCCATATAGTGTTGCCATTGCTCACTTTGAAATCATTGAGTTTGTTAATAAAACATTCGTTAAAGTTTTACAAAATTTGAAACAGATAATAAAACAAATTTGAAATTCAAAATTTGGGCTTCCAAGTACACATGTTTGGTTGGAGGACTACACAATAATCAAAATCTGATGGCTCTAGGTAATGTTTTTTTTTTCACAATGCAAGAAACATTCATACAGATTCTCCATTACTTAGTTTCTTAAAATATAATACATGGCAATAATATTTTGTGGCAACGGTTTAAAAAGTGAATCAATGAAATGACACAAAATGCTGCTTTGACACTAATAGCCCTTTAGGTCTAATGCCCCTTTGGGCTAGAAAGATCAAACAAGCAGTGGAATCAGCATTTGCTATAGACAATGTGAAAAGTTTGTACATGCCCCTGTTTTCTGACAAATTTCCTGAATGTTAAGATCTTAATAAAATGAATTCTACGACAAACAGCATTTGTTAGAAATAATAATTAAAAGGAACTTGTCTGCAAACCTTTCCGAGAAATTAGTACTCTGGAAACTTTAAAATGCAAAGCATGAGCATTTCTGAAGAATGGGCTTGAATACCAATTAATGCTACAGGGGTACAGATGTACCAGATTAGATGTTTCTTTCTGAAAGAAAACTTTCAATTATAAGAAAGTATTATGTTAAAAGTAATGTGAAAGTATTTTGTAAATTACTGCATTTTTGAAAGGAAAACATCTGATGATAATACCCAACACAAGCAGAGGTATCAGGCAGATATTATTGAATGCAACCTCATGTCAATCTGGTAGTTATTATGAACTGTATAATAGTCTCCTATTATACAGTTTACAACTACTATTTTACTTGAAAATTTTGCCTGTTGACTGTATTTCTTTTTGTTCCAATTTGAACAATAAAATGTACTTTCTTCAGTCCAACTGCAAGTACCCTTAAATACCTTTTAGGAAAATAGCACTACATATGAGTATCATATATGTAAACAGAAAGAAAAATAGACACATAACACTGAAACACTTATATTAACATATTATATAATCATATTGAAACCACAAATTTTAAAGGATACATGTTTCTTCATAGACTTGAATAGTGGCCATTTCACCTTCTAATCGAATGATTTCACCGACAAGTTCTGAGTGGCCAACTCGAACCAACTCGTACATAGCAGCTCCTGACATTTTCTCAGCTGTAACCACTATAAATAAAACAAAGTAAATCTCATGAAATCATATTATTGCAAGAACTTTTTTTAAAAAATTCACAAAAATTGCAAAACTAACATTCACTAAATCTCCTAATGCACTACATCACCAATGTAATGGCAATTCTACCCAGAATTTTATGAAAATGTATTTATCTAGCAACCCAAGAATGGCTGCATGCATATTAGAACAGTGCAGAATTTGGCTGTTGAAATAGATGGTCAGCTGTACGACCGCTACTTAACATCTGTTCTTAGGTTAATAGTGAAAGTAGTCTTTCCCAAATTTATATTATTCTCTTTCTCTCTCCTTTTTTTTTTTTTTTTTAAGTTAAAACAAGTCGCTGTGTACATAGAAGAACAGTAGGAAAGCATTTTATTAACTGTCTTAGGTGACTGTGGCAATTTTTTCCGAATTAGTGGAATTCTCCGATTTTAAGTTAAAACAAGTCAATGTATACATGGGAGATGTGCAGAGGGATCTGACCGGACATGACTGTTTGCGAGACCACCTCTGCAGAATTGGTGTGGCTGATTCCCCAAACTGAATTCTGTGTGAGTCCAATCAGCTTATGATTTTTGAATATTTAAATAATTGTATTGCACTTTCTCGGTATGGGGTCATTATTGAAAAGTACTAGGGAGCCCGTGAACTAATGGCTTAAGCACTAATGTTTGGCATTTGTAAAATAAAAAAATAAACAAAATAACTCATTTTTTTTCTCCTTAATAACCTTAATTTTTTGTCTTTCTTCATTTGCTAACATCTTACTCATGGGATACTTTCTCTCAATTTACAGTACTATGATATGAAAACATATGTGGAAATTATTCAGCATATATTTACTATTTAATGAAAATACACCTAAATAAAGATTATTAACATACAATAACCCTTCTATGTCATTAAATACAGAACTTAACACATAAACTGATTTTATTACTATAAAGATCATAGAAATGTTTTTATATAGAGAACAATAATACATCATACAAAGACACTGAATTATACATGCATACATCCATTTGCATGAAGTTCAAAAGTGCTTTAGTGTTTAATTATATAAAAAGAAAATTTGATAATGCATACTCAATTTTCTGAGAAACATATTATATAATTTAGCAAAATATCTCTATAAAATTATCTGTTAACTATTAAACCTTTGCCATTTCAGCAAACTATTATAAAAATGTAAAAAGGGAATTCTCACAGTGTAGAGTTTAGATTTTTGAAATACAGTTTCTATCCTAAAAAATAACCCATGTTCCCACAAAAAAAGTTTCAACTCAAGTCTTCCAGCAGCTGCTGCATGTAGAGACCGTTACTCTACAAAAACATACCTCTTAATTTCTTATAACCCTTCAACTATTAGTTCTCTCTTGTAACAATTAGAAAAGGTTGTAGGGCCTTCAACCCAGGTGCTGACACCACTCCTAGAGTCGGAATCCTTCAACTAACAGGTGACAGGGAGGATAATAGCCAGCTGACCAAATCTAGCTACTTAAAAATCCTGTACATTTTAATCTGAGCATCATAGTAGAATGACAAAGGTTTTCAAAGCAAAAAGTCTAAAAACTTCTATACTCTCACCTAGATATGCATCAATGAACCACAACAGCACCTAGAGAAATGACTAATTCCATAGCATTTTTAACTTAATACATACATATATAGAACAAAACTGTTCCCTTTGATGCAATAAAACTGCATTATTATTGTCATAAGACAGTATTATTGCAGAAGCTGTGCGATTATTGAAATAAGATGACTTGGCAAGAGTTATAACAGATTAATATTGGAGAGGACTGCATTATAACTTGTAGACTTTGCTGCGTAGTTAGCAAGATGACACTCGAAGAACACACATAATGGTAAATTCCACACAGTTTTATTTTAGCGACAATGCACATTATCAATGTGGGTGCGCTATGCACCCCACAATTTTGTTCAGCTTACATCTTAAACAGCAGGCAAGTTTAGGAAAGTAAAATTTGCGTAGCTAGCGACACAGCGAAAAGTAGCAGAAGAGAAACGAGCAAAGAGAGGGAGTTGTGACGTAATTAAGCTTTTTATATTAATTCCATTTCAGATCACATGACACTTTAATGTACAAGATTTTGGGTTTAGATTTCATCGGCAAGTGCGCATCAGAACAGCAGGCAGACAAATTTATTGCCATTACTTTTAGAATGAAATGGAAGTTTAAAGGCTATTAATTTATTATTTGAAAGCTAGATTTTATATTTTACATTTTACATACATATATACGTAACATTTTAGATGCCTAAATGTATAGATGAAGGCATTGGAACTTTTTAATCTTTATTTTACAAATATCAAATTATCCTTTTGCAGACAAGATATTTTTTTATCATAGTTTACTACAATAATTTCCCTGTCCACAGGTTATAAAGTATGACATCAGCTTAGCTGAATATGTTAAAATTTACTCTACAGTACTCCTTGGCGAATCGTTTCTTTTTTTATGCCAAGATCGGCACCAGTTTCACGATTGTGCGGATCCTTCCACCTGCTACACAAAACCAAAACAACTCTTACACAAAGTCGGTGTCCATGTACACACTGACCTACTTTAACTTAAGACAAATCACAGAATTTAACAAACTAGGCACTATGCACTACCTTAACTTTGTCCCTGTACACATCGAGCTACTTGAAAGAAAAAAAAAAATCCCAGAATTGTACAATCTAGACACTGCACAATGCCTAACTTTGTCCATGTACACATCAATCTATTTTCACTTAAACAAAATCAAGAAGCTAAAACAAAGTTAAAACTATCATGTTAACCAAAAAAAATTCGCTGCTGTCTTAGCATATGTAACTGAACAACAAATTCAGCAGAAGTTTAACCTCAAATATTTTATTTTTAATAATAAAATCATATGAAAATCAATTCTAACTTCTGAACGCATGCCTCTTTTTCCTTGGGAAACAAACCTATTGGACAGAACTAGAGACTTTCAAGGAATGAAAAGCCTTCACCCATATGTCAAAGGTTTATTCTTCAAAAGGTACAATGAATCTATAACAATGGATAAACTTTTCATTCCAATGCTAGCGTCTTCCTGCAAAAAAGCGAACCTACAGAATTTCTGGAAAAAAGCAACCAAAGATGGAGAATGAAAATTGCCACTTGTTTTTCCTCAGCTAACCAAGAGATTTGGAGAAAATTTGTTCCCATGTCAAATTATGCTTGACTGATAGAATTATACTGATAGAAGATCGAGATCAGAATATTTTAGCCTCTTCTCTTTTTGTATCTACACATCATCGATTAAAATCTTCTCTATATAATACTGTTTGTAGCATTTAGTCTCATTAGTGACACTTTAAAAATTTTAATGTTATTTATTAATGTGCTGGAAAAAGAATGGTCTTTATTATCTCTGGAAGTAGCATATTATATTGAGATTAAATTCAACGGGAGACCAGTAGAGCTATTTCCTAGCTTTTGTGTAAAATTTAATTTCAGCCGGAATGCCAAATAAGTCAAGGTGCAGGATTTTATTTCATTATTTAACTATTTACCATTTATTATATGACTTCTTAAATTTTTATTTCTTTTTTTATAATATATAAATTTTAACTTTAAATATTCTAATCATTAATTAATTATTTTATTAGTCATTTATTTACTCATTTTTGTTCCTGATGGTATTTCATAGCACTTCCGCACTTATAATTTTAGAAATTCAGCCCTGCCCGTATATACATTAATTTGATAAAATTTATTACTACAAAAAAAATTACATCTTTAATTATTCCCACACCTGAACTCCAAAGTTATGCTTCCATTTCTAATATATATATGTATAAGTCTCTAATACATAACCTTAATTTTTTACCAATTACTCAGCAAGACTGCATATTATTTTCATGCATATATTTCAGTCCTTACTGATACTCTATCCATTAACTATTCCTTATTGATTAAGTCAATATAAAGAATAACTAACTGTAACTAACCCAAAGATAAAAATTGTAAAACATTATGTACCACAAACATATCAGCAATGCACTTCTGCAGGGTAGTTTATTTTCACCATATAAAATAACTCTATTTAAGTTAATCTAACATGGTAGACATTTTGGAACAACTAATATTAGTACTATCACATAATAATTCAGAGTTTTAACATCTAAATGGAAAAAGCTACACTAATTTCCATCATTTAGTGAAATATTTTGGAGTGCTATTTTTCTTGTCATGCAATATGAAAATTGCATCAGTCTCAAAGAACCAGAAAATGTATTTAAGTATTTTAGTTCCATCAGAAACATCGTTCATTTCAACAAGACACAAATTATTTGAACATTTACACATGCATATCTTTAAACAATACATTAATGATCATACATTTCAATAGACCTAATAAGTAGAGAGGGGTAGAAATGACTGCTTAAATCGAAATCCAAATAATATCGGATAGTATTTCTTGTTTAATAATGCACTCAGATCAACTGCAATATTAATAATTTTCACTGCTTAATAAAATGAAACTGCTGATTATCTTTCGAAAATAATATTCCGTACCATTTTCTCAAAATCATACATAAGATCAAATGTACAAGATATCATACATACAAGTATTTCTTCTTTTATGAGAAAAAAAATTATTTAATAAAAATTATTTCTTACCAGGTCCTGATACAGCAAAAACGAACCCATACTCAGACTCTTTCTCGACATCAGCAATTTTAGGTAAGCCTTTAGTCATTTTTCAAAAATTATCAGTAGACTGTTAAGCTAAAATTAAAGAAATAGCATATAAATGAGATCAAAATTTCATAGACTGCTCTTTAAATATTAAAATCCTAATACTTATTTTAAGACACTTAAACAGAGAGAAACATGCAAGTGAATTCCTTTACAATATCAAATCATTATCAAATATCACTTATAAGTATTTATAAGCTAAAAGTATATAGTTATTAAGCGACAATATTTTAAATAAGATTCGGATTAGATAAAGAATTGATTTAAAAAGTTAATTGCAACCACTCCTACTTATAGATAAGCTCAATTTAATACAAGAAAAGAAAAAAAAAAAAGGGAAAAGAAACATTATATCGTCATCAAGTTTTGAATAATAATTGACATATAATTTACCAGAAGTTCTAGATATTCGCAAAACGCCCCAAGATATTTAAAAACCAAAACACCGCTAACCATCCACTAAACAATTTTAGTCATATGACTTTTGCATGAAGAGACGATTTACGATACATTTCAGTTTCACACACTGTCCACAAGGGGGCATTAAAGGTCACACGTTGTAAAACTCTTTTCACTTCTTTTTGTATATGAAAATAAAATTTATTAATGCGTAGAAAATAAAAGAAATTTATAATACTACTGCGAAGGAAATAAAAGAAATTTATAATAATTTTGAAATTTCAACTGTAAAAAGCGTAGCTCTGGTAATACTAATAGTTGAAGCATGTTAATATAAATAAGCATGTACATTTTATTCCAATATAAGGTTTGTGGCATCAGCTATGAGAGTGGCAAGAAGTAATCTGATACGCGTTTAATCTGTAATTTATGCTGTAATTAGGAATCATTATTTTGAATTAATTGCACATGGGTTAGTGAAATCTGGTTTTAATTTTTAATTCCAAATTTTTTTCAATGCTCAATTCTTGCTTCGCTTGCAGTTTTACTCACCACATTTAAAATGAAAATGGAATAGATTTTCGCAAATAATTATCATGAAAAGGGTTTCATTAGTGGCAGTTTGTTATTAGAACTATAAATGATATTTTACAACCTTGTCAAGTGTTCTGAGTAAATTTATAAATATCGTAAATATTATGCTGGATGCATTAATTTTGAAAGAGATATGCGCAAGTAAACTTAGTAAATTGAAGTAAATAGGTACTTTCTAATTATCTGCTCCTTGGTTTAAACTTTTGGTAAAACTGCTCTGTATCAGATCTCTTTGATTCTGAAAAAGGCCTAAAGCAAGGCTATTCTCTTTCGTGCAATCTGTGATATCGTCCTTGGAAAAGCAATAAAAGACTCGCATACAAACACAAAAGAATACAATCGTAAAATCTGTGCGGTTTCTGGCCTTTGCTGATGACCCACATCATAGGAATTGAGGAATTTTGTGCGCTTGAGTCAACAGAAAATTTTGGCTTGACCATCATTGAAGAAAAAACTAAATTCATGACGTTTGCAAACAGAAGACTTAACCTGATACAGCTGAAAACCTGTATAATATAAAAAGCAGTAAAACATACAAAAGTTTAAATTTCATACACGCGCTCTGTCCCAAGGTCGTTCACTAACTTAACATGGAACAGCGCCAATGACACTCTTATTTAAAAACTAATCATAATCCGTCTGACATCAGTCAAGGCCAACTAGATCAACCAGATATCTAGTTGGCCTTGCATCAGCTCAGCTTTTATTTCGTCAGCAGGGTCATCAGAAGCTATTCTTCTGATTACCACATTGATTGGTTTCAATCTTAAGATCAGACTAGCGTCTCAAATCAGAATGGCTGTGAAACGGCTCCTTACGGAACAGACGTTATGCGCATGCTCACGGACAAGGCGAAATGTGCTTTCTCTTCAAAGCCTACAAATGATCGGCCGGCCATTATATTTGGATATTATTCGCCAATTTGTGTAGATTTTCGTTCGCAATTACCGTATTCAGTGTAAACAATGAAAACTGAACAATATATTTTTTTTATTTTATTTCCGTGAACAAACCATGTTCAGTTTTCAGGCCATCGCAGTGTAGAACAATCGTTTTTCGAATCTTAAGAAATCATTTGAGAGAAGAAAGTAGTCGTAAATTCAGTAGCACTAAAATAAAAACGGTAACTGATATCAAACTTACAGCTGTAAAGAAAAGATTTCACTGGAATGCATTAAATTTTAGGAGGGTTACAATTAGGAATTTCTGAAATGAACGTGACAGACTTAAAGGTTGAAAACTTATAGTTTAACTTGAAAATAAATCAAAATTCCAGTGTAATAAAAAATCAATGTTTTAATGAAAACTCTTAAAATATTCTACCTTAATATTTATGTTATTGATTTTGAATATTACATTTTCTTTTGAGTTTTCTTTTGTTCGTGAATAAAAACAGTTTTTTCTGATAGTGCAAATAAATGATTAAACTGAATACAACTCATTAAGTGACTACATTTCTCTGAAATCAGATTATAAATTAACATTAGGGTATACTGATTTCCTGAACACCAAGACGAATAGGCTGGTTGCATATTTGGTTTTTATGGTTTTCTCGATGCGTAAAGTGAATAGGAACCAGTTTCCCTTGGGAAGCCCTCCCTTCCCTTAGGGACACAGCCCTTGCTATATGAAATCAACCTAACCTAAAATAATAATTTTATTGAGGTTTGACTTTTAGAAAGCTTTCAGAAATCAATGAAGATCTACAAATTTCAGAATCTTTTCTTTAATAATTACAGTCATATTTATTTAGTTTTTGTTATAAATATTTGATTATTTTCCATTCATAGGTAACTTACTGCTTATGTAGATTATGAAATTTTTTTTAATGTAAAAATGTACTGTGCGACAAGATATTACATTGGAAGAAGTTTTCTTTTTTAATTGAACATAATAAAATATGCGAGTGCTACCTAAGGGAAGGGGTACCTTAATTAAGTACTAATACTAATGTATTAGGATTATTTGATTATGGCAAAGCACTTTATATGCTTTAGGGGGGGATGCCATCGTGGAGGACTTTGTAAAGACTCATATTCTGTTTACAAATGGGGAAAACTGCGGAAACTTTTATATAACAAATTCACCAGAATTTGAGCCCTTTCAATGTTGCCATCCTCTTTAATCAGATAACATGGTGCCAAAATTATTTTTGCACATTTTCAGTCTGGTAATGTGATGTGCTTCTTCAGCTATTAAATACAGTATTGCTATAACGATCTTAGAATTTTGGCTCCCAGTTTTAAATGTAGTAGTAATTTTGCAATATTAGTTTTAGAAACAGTTCACTCATTCATTTCTGTTCAGTAAAGCAACTAGTAAAAGTCTGATAGTCCAGCATCCAGGGTTTGGATGCATGCAGAGTCCTCATTAGTATGGCACTCTTATGGCATTTCTGCCATAAGAAAATGCTTAATAAAATCACTGCTTTATAAAGTCAACTTCTTATTAAAATCAAAACCCAAGGAATGAATTCAAATGAATACAATATGATTATAATATAACCACTTAATAAAATAAATGCTACTGCTTACAAAAATCAAATCTCTTTCGAAATTGTAAAATCAAAACCCTAAGTTCATGCTTCAAGTTTAGTGATTTTATTCAAAGTAGATTCACTTTCACATGTGCAGGTGCAAATGCTAGAATTTTCTTATCCGGAATTGTCAAAACCCCCAAGTCTGTGTCTCAAGGTCAGTGATTTCATTCAAGATCAATTTTCTTTTACACATGGAGGTGCAAATGCTAAAATTGTCTTATCTGGAACAATCATGGGTGGCAGTGGGTTACAAGAGGTTTGTTAGAACTGTCTCAGAACAGTTGGAGGGGGAAGGGGAAACAAAAAAAAAGTAGTGAGGAAGAATCTGTATAATTTTTTTTTCTTTACATACTCATAGTTCGTTCAGTTCGCCCATCAACATTTTCTTTGGTCATGCCTCAAAATGTCCAGATACAAGGGCTTAAGCTTAAAAGATAAGAAAAACTGATGAAGCAATATGATGCTTTACCAAAATGCAGCCAATGTGAAGCTTCTGTACAACTTGAGATTTCAGAGTCTTTAAACACAAACTTGAATAGATAAATTTTTACATAACGTTTCATATGCTTATATATTGTATCGATCTGATCTGTGTAACACGTTAAAATAATCATAATTTTTCTGAATTAGGATGGCTTTTGTAATCCACAGAAAAAAATAAGTTTTATTGAAAAAAATGTATGTAACTTACACATTAAACAGCATATTAAAAAGGAGTATTAATCTCAACAGCAAGACCATATGCAATGAGAGACTGTTATATGTACATTTCATTCATAAAAATTTATTGAAATCTTATATGAAATAAGTCTACTTTTAAAAAAGGAAATGAAATACGAAATGCTGGCTAGAAATACAGTAGGTTTACCATCACTTGTTGGCGATAGAAAGAAACGACGCCTGCGCAGTTCATTTAAACATTTAACTCGTAAGGAGCGGTTTCGCAACCATTCTGATTTGAGACGCTAGTTAAGATCAGTGTGCTGAACATTTTTATTAGACAGATAATACGCTATTTTCCTATGGAATATTTTTTTAAATTCTCCAGAGATTCTTGCCCTGAATTAGCTTCACCCTGGAATTTTGAACTTCTGCATTTTGCTGAGATCTTACTTTGCTCCATAGCATTAATTACATAATCAGTATCATTATTTCTATTTTTCGGTGTATTAGATTTATTACTGACATCAAAATCATTATTTTTATTTTTCAGCGTATCATATTTACTACCGACATCAAAATCCATAAAGGTTTTCAACATCTTGCTAGGGCGGTCTTCTTAGAGGAAATAAATCAGTCTGTATTCATATTTTTGGAATCTGAACTCGTTTCTATTTTATTCACATAAAATCTATTTTTAATTATGTACATTTTTTTTAACTGTTTTGATTGTATTTGGTGTTTTATGTTTTTCTGTGTTTGTCAGTTTTCACTGAGGATGTTTTGAGCTTTTATGTATTTTTCTCTTGCCGCGAAGTTGAAACTGAATTAATTGAATTAGAAATGTATCTCTAATAAAATTCGAAGAAATAAGTTTAAATGAAATGCACCACAAAATTGTGTAAAATTTGATAGACAGTACAATGAAGTCATGTGGTGTCCACATCAAAGTTTTTAAATTACAATTAATAAAGGATCATTTGTTATCAACAACGTCTGAATAAAATCTGGCGATCTATCAATCATATTAATAAAAATTGTATTACGAATTTACATAAATGATTTTATAAGGTATTTCTCCCGCCCTACTATTATGCCTTCGTGGTGTAGCGGCCAGCACAATTGGCGCGTATTCGAGAGGTACGTGGTTCGAGTCTCGGCGAGGGCATTGCTCATTTTTCATGTCTCATTCCGAAATAATCTAATGTCTCTACAGTGGCGCCCGAACTAAAAAAGGTGGTGGATGATGATGATTCTCCATCACCAGTATTTGGCGATTGGGTCCCCTAATCCCGAGTCGCCCTTTAAAACGGAGAGTATATAAGGTATTTCTCCCGCCTTATTAGCATGCCTTCGTGGCGCATATTTGAGAAATTCGTGGTTCGAGTCCCGGCGAGGGCAATGCTCTTTTATTTTACCACTCCGGCTTTTAAATAACGTAATGTCTCTGCAGTTTTACTAAGAATATCTCTCCGAGCGTTACGGGTTTAGCCCTGATATTTCGATGTTCCTTAAAATGTCATGAATAAGTGGTATTTTCTTGATTTTAATTAAAAATGACTCTCTCATTTTGTACCTTGATTTCTTTTCTTCCAGTATACATCCAAACCGAAATCAGATACATTAAAAGATGTCAGAAATTTTCACATGTAATGAATATAGAAGGCAGCCTTCTATACGGAATAATCTGGCCGTAACGCTGAGAGGGATATTGTGGCGGCTCATATGGAGAAATAAAAAGTAATCAATGACATCGTAAGCACAAACTCAGGATATATTATTGTTTTACAATATTTGCGTAACTGTATAGTAGTGGCAATCAATATTTTTATCAAACTCATTATTATAATTATTAAGATGCTGTTGACTTTTTAAGATCCTTTTCTTATTCTTATTTTTAACATTTGACATTTAATAAATAATCTTTGCTTACCTTTGTTGATGATTTAACAAGACGCTTGGAATTCTTTGCCATTTTGTTTTTCACACAAACTTAATTTTTTTACAGCTATGTACAGCTAATCATGTTTACATTAGAACGTTCATTATTTTACTTTGTTGCCACTACACTTTTATCAAAAAATCCGCAATGCGGTAAAGAAAATATAAAGAGCATAAAAATGAAAAGCTGCGCCATCTCGTGGCCAGCTATATAAACTGTAACATCCTCCCCCTCGATGAACTCTTGGTTCATCAAAGGATTGGATTCTGAAGTTATCTTAAACACTAAATGTTTTAATGGTCTACAAGTTTAAATGTTCATATACGCAGTGTTCGTAATTTAAGTTCACTGTGTTCAGTTCAAAGAGTTTAAGTCATTTCTAAGGGGTACAATAACTGCACAGGACGACGAAGATGAGTTCCATTAGCTAAACGGATAGTGCAAGCCCTTATTTTTCCATCTCGTCCTGGATGACACTCCTGTACAACTCCCATCTTCCATAATAATCTTGGTAATTTTTCTTCATGTACTAGAATTACAGATCCCTTCAAAAGATCTGTTACGGCATTACCTGTCTGAATTTGTTTTACGTTTCTAATTTCAAGTAAGTATTCCCTTGTCCATCTTTTCCAAAAACCTTCTAATAACCTTAGCAAGTATTTATATTGCCTTGTTAATTTTTCTTTAGTTGAATCAGATTCAAGAATTTTGCCAGATGGTAAAGATGTCAGTCTTCGCCCAACTAGAAAATGAGCTGGTGTCAGCGGTTCTGGTTCGCCGATTTCACTATAAACATAAGTTAGCGGGCGTGAATTCAGTATTGCCTCAATTTCAATTAAAACTGTTTCCAGCTCTTCAAATTTAAGTGAAGCCTTCATGAGTATTTTCTTCAAACATGACTTGATAGATCTGACAAGCCTTTCCCAGGAACCGCCCCACCAGGCCGCCTTTTCCACATTGAATTTCCACTCAATACCTTTATTACCAAAATAATTTTGAACTTCTGTGCCCTTGATGGTATTCCATAATTTTTGTAAATCCTTGTCTGCTCTTTTGAATGTTTTTGCATTGATCTGTGTCCTTGATGGTATTCCATAATTTTTGTAAATCCTTGTCTGCTCTTTTGAATGTTTTTGCATTGTCTGAATATATTATTCGACATACTCCTCTTCTTGAAATAAATCTTCTAAAGGACAGAAGAAAATTGTTTGCTGTTTGGCTAGACACTAGTTCTAGATGCACTGCTCTTGTTACAGCGTATGTATACAGAGCAATATAAGCTTTCCCAGTTTCATCCTTTGCACTCATAGGACCAGCAAAATCAAGTCCCACAACTTCGAAAGGATTTGGCTCTCTTATTCTTTCGGTTGGTAAAGGAGCGATATCCTGACTTAGTGGCTTAGCTTTAAATCTGTAGCAAATCACACACTTGTTAATATTACTCTTAACACGCTGTCGACCCTTTATTATCCAAAATTTTTCTCTAACTTGAGTTAAACTTTCAGCTACATCAGCGTGTCCTTGCGTTTCGTGACAATCTTTAATGATATGGTCTGTCAAATGAGACTTCTCAGGTAATATTGCTGGATATGTTTCATTATAGCTTAACCCAGCATTTTGAAGTCTTCCACCCACTCAGAGTATTCCATTGGAGTCTACAAATGGATTTAATGTAAATATTTTCGAACTAGCTATGCTTTGGTTCATCATTAATTTCCTTATTTCTTCTCTAAAATTTTCTTCCTGAGTTTTCTTGATCCAGAAATTCTCTGCTTCAGTCATCTCTTCAGCCGTGACAGATCCAATTCTTCTTAGTTTTGGGTTTTTCACATTATTGATATATCTGAAAACATAAGATGTTATTCTGTATACTTTCTTTATGTCACTGAAGTTCTCGATAGGAATGATAGGTTCGCTGTTTTCAACAATACAGTTTGCTGTTAAGATTTCTTGTTTATTTCCCTTTCGTTTCTCAGAATTTGTTATTTTATCATGTTCATTAAATTTTCTCGAAGATATGGGCCAAAAGTTGTTATCTTTAACAAGCCAAAATGGGCCATACCACCACATTTCATTTTTTGAATGGGTTTCTACCTACTGCCCTCTCGTCAATAAGTCCGAAGGATTTTCATGGCGGGACAATAATTCCACCAATCTGGATCAGTTTTCTCTTGGATTTCTAGACACCTATTTCGTACAAATTGTTTCCATTTCGTAGGATCAGCCTTGACCCAATGTAGCACAATTTCTGAATCTGTCCACATATAAATCTTCATTTCTATGTTTTTCAACGAATGTCGAATGTATGTGATGAGTCGAGCTCCTATGACTGCTCCTAAAAGTTCTAGTCTAGGTAACGTAATCTTTTTTATGGGAGCAACTCTTGCTTTGGACATAACAAATGATGTTTTTGTTAGCTCATTTTCATTGTATCTCAAATATGCAACGGCACCATATCCGTTTTGGCTACTATCTGTAAAACAGTGCAACTGAATATTCGACAGATTATTTTTTGATTGACTGTTGAAATAATGCCTTGGAATTTCAACAATTTTTAATTTAGGAATTTCATTATACCAGGTTTTAAATC
The DNA here is from genome assembly GCA_000611955.2 of Stegodyphus mimosarum. Lineage (NCBI taxonomy): Eukaryota > Metazoa > Arthropoda > Arachnida > Araneae > Eresidae > Stegodyphus > Stegodyphus mimosarum. The sequence goes on from KK115202.1 coordinate 113,829, forward strand.
GTTTCTGAAATTCTTGATCAAGTGGTGCATCCCATTGGTATCCCCTTTGCCAACATTCTTGCATCATCATTTTAGCTGCATCAACAAAGGGAGATATGAACCCGATAGGATTGTATAGTTCACCTGCAACTTGAAGAATCTTCCGTTTTGTTATTTCCTCAGCCGGATCTTTTAGTAATTCATCTTCGATTCGAAATTTCAGTATGTCTGCTTCATAATTCCAAATATATCCTAGCAAAGGGCTATTCATTCTGTCTTCATTAAACTTCGTATTTTCAGCTGCATTCCAAATCGCATGTAATTGGGCGTTATTGCTCCTCCACTTTCTTATATTGAAACTAGCAAGCATCATAATCCTTTTCACATCTTTATAAATTTCTGCAGCTTCTTCTTCATTATCTGTACCATGAATCAAATCTTCTACGTAAATATTTTCTTCAAGAAGCTGACAGATCTTCGAATATTGTGATTTCAACTTTCTTGCGTGATGCTTTATTGTTGCTGCTAGTAAAAAGCGGCTACAGGTTGCTCCGAATATTACACGCGTCATTCTTAAAATCGTCGGTTGCTCCTTTTCTTTTGCAGTCCAAAGAAATCTTGCTGCATTTTTGTCCTCAGGCTTCAACAGAATTTGTAGAAAAGCAGCTTCAATATCTGCAGCAAATGCTATTTTGTGTTGACTTAATTTAATTAGGAAATCTAATATTTCAGGGTTTAAATTTGGTCCTGATTGTAAGCAATCATTTAAAGATAGACTATCATGAGTATGTGAGGAAGCATCAAATACGACCCTTAATTTCGTAGAATCGTGATCTTCTCTGATTACGCAATGGTGTGGCAAATAATAGATGTTTTCTGCAGAATTCTTTGGAGCCTTTTCAACTATTCCTTTATTTAGATAATCTTCAATTACCCTTGAATGCTTGTTATAAATTTCAGGATTTTTCTTAAACCATCTAAGTAAACTGCTCCATCTGTTTAAGGCGATGTTATAATTACTACTCATTTTATTGACGTTGTCCTTCGAATGTAATGAAACTTCATACCGATTGGTTTTTATATTCAATAGTTTCTTCAAATCTCCGAATAACTTCAGTGTCATTTTCATTTGTTTGATAGTCAAGTATTCCAATTGCATCTAAATCCCATAGCCTTTTTAAAGCTGCACTAGTTTCAAAATCAGGTGCATGTGAAATATTCTCAACAACATTCATTACTGTAATTCCGGAACGAAGTGTGGAAACATTACTTAATGCTTCAGTCCCACTTATAGTGTAACCAAATAACGTTTCATAGGTAACAAGACCCTTTGATAATCTTTTTAACCTTCCCAGTGACAATTTTTCAGTAAAAATCATTACCAATTAATACTGATATTTGAGAGTTATGGCCATCTATATTTGTAGCATCAGAAGTCTTATCGAATTTTCCATACAATAATTAAGTATTTCCTTTCCTGGCATACCAATAACAGCATGGTTAATTTCTGGAGTTTCAAGAGCTTCAATTATTATTTTCCCGGGTCCGCATATATCTTTAAGTATAACCTTAACCTTTTTTAGCCTTTTAACTACAGGCTCAGTAGAGCCGAAGGTGTAAATTTGAAGTTCTTCTTCCCCCACAACGCTTAATTTCAATTGTTTTGATACTTTTGTCAGGATGAAAGATTTATGAGAGGCAGAATCAAAAATGAGTCTTACATTTTTTCTTCTATTCTGACCTAAAGCTACTGCATTTGCAGTTTGTAAATAAACCCTAATTTTGTTATCTCTTTCGGAAATTGACGCTACCACTGTGTCTGTTTTAAACTCACCTTTATTTTCCCGTTTATTTTCAAATTTATTATCATGTAAAATAGTATTATGCCTTAACGAACATAAATCACAGCGTATATCTGAGTTGCAACGGGCTGACCTATGAGCCTTACGAAAACATGAATAGCATCTCCCAGCCAGTTTTAATTTCTTTCTTTTCTCCTCAATTGGAATTGCGCAATTTGAAGTAGAATGCTTCAACGATTCATTTTCTATCTTCCCACAAAATATACAGTCGGCTGTTGATGTATTCGTATTCAACGACGCAACTGCTGGGACAAAATGTTTGCTTTTGAGGGCAGTATGATATTTTTCACCTTTAAAAAGGTCTCGCGATTGGTGTTTATTTTGTTCGGTTCTTATGTTAAATTCGGAATGATTTGGCGATGTTTGGAAAAATGTTCGCTCTCTGCTTTCAACTTCTTTCTTCAGAAATTCCAAAATGTTAGTCACTGTGGTTTCTGTGTTAGGGGTTAACGATCGATTGAACTCTAAAACCAGTTCGCTAGGAAGTATTTTCATTAACAGCGGGCATAACAAATAGCTGTAAGAATTCGAAGTAACGTTAAGGGAATCCAGGCTTCTAATTTCAATTTCTAAACTATCATAAAGATTACGTAACATTTTAATATCATCCATTCTTTTTACTGGCTTTAAATTCAGCAGACGATTCATATGTGCGTTTATTAGAATTTCCTTTCTACCAAACCTTTCTTTCAGAATATTTATTGCCTTAGCGTAATTTTCGGCAACTAACGGTAATCACTTTATTGATATTAAAGCTGTGTTCGTTAGTAAAGATTTGAGGTAATTAAATTTGTTTACATACTTCAAAGCAGAGTTATTGATTCGTATTGAGTCCAAAAACTTTGAAATTCACATATTTCGCCTTTAAATTTATTTATGGTTAGTTTCGGAAGTTTAGCGCCATTTGTATTTGTGTTCTCTACCGTATCTATAGTAGAAGAATTAGATGGCATCTCATTTAATTTAACATATTTTCGATTTCTAAATATTCTATTAATCTTCGATTTACACAAGGTGATTTTATTTTTATATTCCAAGCTATCCTGTATTTCGGTGTCATACTCTTTTTCGTCTGTTATGACAGATTCAATTTCATTGTTCAATATTAATATAGCGTTTTCATTTTCATTTAAGATGGATAAGTCGTCTTCTAATAAATCAAATTTAATATTTTCCGATTCAGTTTCCTTTTCCATTTTAGCTATCAGTCTTGTTACTGATGCTCTTAGCATTCCTCGCTTCTTTTTTAATGATTTTATCTTATCCATCTTAATATTCAATATTCAATCACTAATGAAACAATAATAAATACTTAAATCATAATATATCTAAAGACCACTGTTATCCCGGGTTTCGGCACTATGTTGACTTTTTAAGATCCTTTTCTTATTTTTAACATTTGACATTTAATAAATAATCTTTGCTTACCTTTGTTGATGATTTAACAAGACGCTTGGAATTCTTTGCCATTTTGTTTTTCACACAAACTTTATTTTTTTACAGCTATGTACAACTAATCATGTTTACATTAGAACGTTCATTATTTTACTTTGTTTCCACTACACTTTTATCAGAAAATCCGCAATGCGGTAAAGAAAATATAAAGAGCATAAAAAGGAAAAGCTGCGCCATCTCGTGGCCAGCTACATAAACTGTAACAGATGCTGACGTTTATGTACTCATACGTATATATATGCGTGTGTGTGTAAGAAAAATAAAGGATATGTAAAAGATTAAATTAGCAACGTAAATTTCCCTTCTGAATTCTAAAAATAGTAATCTCTCTAAGCACTGCTTCAGTTCTAGATTAATCCATGTCATATGACTCTTACATAAATCTGGTGATGTAAAAGGAACTAAAACTTAAGCAGGCAATAATAATTTTACAGAAGTATTAATTATCCAATCAAAACGCATTGAGAACCAAAACTAACTCAGACTGAATTAAGATTTCACCCTGAACACTGTACACTTGCTCGCTACTCTTCGGCCTAGTTGGATTGCTGTCTGCTGCTTTCTGCTTGGTGAAAAGTTTTCAAAAATGTAAACCTCTTGAAATAGGCACAAATAATGTGCTAAGCTGTTTGTGGCCTCAATATGTTTACTGAAAACAAAATAAAGATTTAATCTGCATCGACTGCCTAATTTCTTATTCAGCGTGGATCGGCATCTCAGCATTCTACGACTTCAAAATTCCTGCTCGTCATTTACTTCTCAATTTGCTTTTACTACCACGAATTACTTCTAAATTTGTTTTTATTATTTCATATATATATATGTATGTACATTAAAATTTTTCATAACATTAATTTAGTTTTTGTTTTTGTATTTGGTTTTATGAAAGGGAAGCGAAGAAATGTGTGCAAATATGCTTTCGACCTTTGTATGCAATGCAGCATTGAGGTTCTAGATGTTCAAACAGTAAGAATTTGGTTAGATTTTTCCTATGTGGATGTTGTTTATTACGAAACTGGAAAGTAATGATACTTTGCCTTATGTTGTTTGCCATGCTCCAAAGTGGGTCATAAACAGTGTGCAAGTTTCGCCTATTAAACAGTTGAGGGCATTTATTTTAAATTAATTTTGAGGAAATGATTTATGAAACGACAAATTTTCACATAAAAGAGCACAAAATAACCATGATATATTTCCGTTAAATCTCATAAATATTTTAGCATCACTTTTTGCAATTTCCGTGTCACTTGGGTTTCGTGAAGCCTTTGTTCTGGAGTATTTTACAAGCACTGAATTATAAGTAACCAAACTGTGCATTTTTGAAGCACTAAATTTTACTGAACTGATGTCATATGAGAAGCCGGGGGTTCGATATCCGTTTGTATTTGGAAAAAATAACTCGCAATGTTCAATAAATCAAATAAACAATTTTGTGTTGATTCTGTTCCCGATGTTCAAATGCCATTGTATGGAAGTTTAGGTATACGCGGATGAGACACCAGGATTTCGTTGTTGTACCAAACTTTGTACAGGCATAGTTTCGATGCACCAAATGTGCAGCACCACCCCAAATTTGAAGGAAAACAACCCTAGCCGTTCCGTAGGTTTCGCACCTCTCTTTCC